>VWZW01008207.1:18393-57144 GCA_013397115.1 Edolisoma coerulescens | reverse complement strand
CCGGAACGGGACCCGGAGCCCGGCCCGACCGGTCGTCCCGGCACATTCCCGGCCGCGCACGCGCGCAGCGCCCTCGCCGCTCCCGGGGATGCGGGAGCAGGTGCTGCCGCTCGTGCCGGGCCGGCCAATCACGGCGCAGTACGCGCGGCCCGACCCAGCCCGCGCGCACGGCATAGCCGAGTGTACCCGCCGCGGAGCGCGTGGAGCGCCGTGGACGCGAGAGACGGGCAGCGAGCTGCGCCAATCGAAGTGCCCGGCGTGAGGCGAGAGCCAATACGTGGCTCGACCCGCGGCTGCCGGCCCGCCCAGCGCGGGGTGCCTCAGCCAATCGCCCGCCGCTCCGGCCGGCCCCGCCCCTCGGCAGTCGGGGCCGTTGAGGGGGCTTTGCTATTATGGCTGCGGTCTATGGAGGGGGCGTCGCCCATCTCCCATCGTCCTGCCCCACACGCCTGCAGCCAGGGATCGGCCAAGAAAAAGAATTTTCCAACACCTGTAACCTCAAATTAACGAAACCCTTTGTTACAGCTGGACGCTCACCCTGATGCTCCAATATCGCGAAGCAGAGCGAAATGAAAACATTTTAAATAAATTACTAAAGCCAAGTTCATATCTGCCTTTTGTACTGAAGACGAATGTTGGCATGCCTCTTTCAAAAGTCTCTCAAAAGATTTAAGATGAGAATGGAGACATCATTCAGAGAAATGAATAATTGTGCTCCAGTGAAAATCAAAATGGGTTGAATAAAACATTAATATCGAACTGTTGAAAGTTGTATGCTTTTAAAGTAATTTTTAATTAGTTGTTTTAATTAATTGTAAGCAATGCCTGCTTTTAGCCAGCACTAGTTTTCTTCACAGACTCTTACTGTTACTGTGATCCTTAAATCAGTGAAGTTTTAAGTTTGTTAAAACTAACCTGAGAAGCTTCAATAAAGAGAGCCAAAGGGAACTAAAGATTGGATAACTGGGATCTTAAATTTGTGGCTCTTCAAGGATATTGAAGTAACCAGAAGATAGAGAAGGGATTAACACCTGAAAAGTTGGGGACTCCCCATCTGAGAAAAAGATGATAAAAGGACTAAAGAATGGGGACCAAATTAGCATGACGAGCAAGAAGTCAATAACCAATAGAGGATAGAATACTAATTAATTAAGAGAATTATGTAACTTGGAACCAATGAACATTAAGTCCTTTCTTTGCTAAACATGTATAAATAAGTGAAAAAGTTTTCTATCCGTGCCAGCACAGAAGCTGAAACTGTCAGCCCCACGCACCTCTTGGCCGAGAATAAAGTAATGCCTTACTCCCTAACAATAAAAGCGCAAGTGTTGACGGAGTCTTATTTTTCCCGATGTTTTCAGAGGATTTTGACAACAGAACTAGCTTGAAACTTGTGCTTTCTTACCACACAGACATTTAACCTGATTAAGTACATGTACAATGAGCCTGATATAGACCTTATTTTTGAGACTCATGTTTTAAACCACATTAAAGTACTGAAGTAAAATTTCCCACTCAGTGACCCTAGTGATCTGGTTTGGAATCTGAAACTCTTTTTGGAGTTATTTTTTTCACTTAGGGTTTACCACCTTTGGTTTTGTAAGTTACAATCACAATGCCTAGACTTCAAAACCAGTCACCTGTAAAGTAAATGGAAATTCCTGATTCCCTGGACCTGAATGGAAGCCTTGCTATGGGAAGGCCTCTCTTCTGCCTTTGATCTGGCCTTGGAGCTGTGGTGTGTGAAGGCTCAGTGCATAGGATTATTTCATGGAAAACCACAGGTAAGATCTTGCTTGCAGGGTGGAAAGGAAGCTGCAGGTGTTCCGCAACCACTCCTTGTGAACAAACCCAGCTAATTCACTCGCCAGTGGTGGTTGTTGCCAATAACACACAGGTGTTATTGCTGAAGTACTCTTCCACTGCACTCCCTTGTTGTAAACTTCCTGGGGCTGGAAAACTCACTTTTCAGCTATTGCTTCTTCAGTGAAAATCCAGATACAAAATTCCTCTTAGGAGGTTCCTTTGGTTGTATAGTGGAGCTGTGGTTCTGCAGACTGTGCAAGAAACCTCTGCACTTGCGAAAGCACACAGAAGAATTAATGGTGCTTGTGAAGCATTGATTATTTACAACATTAACCTCATTTACTTCAGAGTGATGGGAAGGGTATTCTGTGATTGCAACATTTATGTAAAATATGTAAAAACAGAAACAATGAATGAAGCACGAAGTTGGCAGCACAGAATAAAAAATTACATTAAAAAATGTAATTTTTAAGTCCAGTCATTTCCTAATACAATTTCAGGTATTCTGATTAGCTTCTTGAGAGTACGCTTCAACAACTAGAGTGAAATCTCATTTCACTGTGAAAATAAGATGTTTTGGTAGCAAAATCTATTGCTTTAGTACATTCTATGTTTTCACTATATTAAATGATTGCTCTGGAATTTCCTCCTTAGTGACACTGCCCTGTAACAGGTGAGTGTAAGGCACCCTGAATGCAGACACTACTCCCAACAGTGAATCTGTTGCAGTGAAAGCAATGGAAAAATAAGGTTTTATGTTTTCATTGTAAGTGCTGAGGGATAAAGGTGTCCCCCAGTGTACCTCTAAGCATGCTGGATTACTGCACTAATTCTTAACTGCCATTAAACTCCTAACCTAATGAAGGCTGCAATATTTGGTCCAATATATGTATGTATATATATCTACATATATATAGCACCACAGTATATAAACAACCCTGTACATAAAAGTCTAAATAAATAAAGTAAAATAAATAAACTATAATCCTGTAAGCAATATTATAAAAATGTTTCTAGAGGTTTTTTAAAAAAAGCACTCTTCTGAACTTTTTTAATGTAAAAAAATTAATTCCATCTCATTCTAAATGTGGCATTAAGAATACAACTCTACATTAATGTAACTCATTCAATACAAATCCACACACTGCAGTTTATTTCCTGCTGTAAGGAAGCAATGCCTATGCAGGGGAATGAGGATGCAGTTGTACTTCAAGTGCTAAGGAAGCAATACCGGAATTCTCCACATTAACAGGTAGATGTCCAGGGTGGATTGTCATTTCCCAAAAACTTTTCAAATGACACTACTGTGGTTTACTTTTTCTTTTCAAATTTATGTTAAATTTTGTCTTGTGACAAGGATTGAAATATCAGTACATGCAGATTATGTAATTTTAGGATCCAAAATTTTATTTAAATAGATTTTCTTTCTACAAAAATATAGTTACACATAATACCCTTATTTCCTGTAATTAGTTCAATGCACAATTCACTGAGAAGTTTTACAATCTTCCAAACAATACCTGTCTAAGTTTCAAGTTATTCAAATGGTATCTTGTAGGCACTTCTCATTTAAAAATATTTAACATAACTTATGCTACATTAAGGCTGAAACATATTAAGTTTGAGATCAATTTTCATAACATTAAGTTGTTCTTATGAACTGCTTTAAATACTTGCAATGAATATTGACAACTTTTCCTTCAGTTCTAATTTCCCTACAAAATTAACCAGTGTTTTTAATGGAGTTGAACGCCATGCCCTTAATATTTTTCAAAAATGTCTGTATTTTTATTTCTGGTGAAACTTTTTATACCTTTATGCTTTAGTCCCTGAGGCAGGCTGTAATGCCTTATCAATTGTTTATAATAATATCTCTTTAATGTTGCTAAGCTAAGGTGAGGTTTTTACATATGACATATTACTCACAAATATTTTATAGAAACTGCTAACATTCTTTTCATATACTTTTTCATATAAAGACCTAAGAGTTATCTCTACTCTTTCCTAATACAGAGTATTAATAATTAAATGGGTTTGGAATTGATCTTTTGACCCAGTCCTTTTTTTTTTTTTGTTGCAGTCAGACTTGTTTTCAAACAATACATAACAAGTGACACATCAAAAATGTATTTTTTTCAGTTTTCAGATGTCTTGACAAGTACCTGGAAAAAACCAAAATCTATTATTTTCTAAAATCTGCAGGAGCTTTGCCAAAGACATTCGTTTTTTCCCGTCTTCCAGCTATGGCTAGGGTTTAAGGCTGTAGTAATTCTCCTTAGTGACTTCTGCTGAGTATTTTCTATTTATGGACTTACTGACAATAAAACACTTAGGAAAAACTTGGAAGAATTAAAAAATCACAGGTTCATCTGAAAATGTTGACATAATGTAATTAATGTCCAAGATGGTGACTGAAAAAAAGCTTTGTTCGTCAAAACCCAAGTCCTAGCAACTACAGTTACAGCACTGCAAAACTGGATAGTCATCCCTTTGAGCATTTCCAGCACTTTCAATGAAGTAAATTTAACTTCTCTCCTGAAAATAATTAATATAACTCTTCACTTGTGTGAATTTTTCCACACAAAATTCCATTCAAAATTAAATAAAATTAATGATTAGCAATACTATATGATTGGAAAGACCAAAACTCATTTCATAATGAATAATAAAAATGCATTTATTGACATGCTTACCTCACTCAGTATTGCCCAGACTGGAGAATCAGAACTGACTGATAAACGAATAGCCTGTATTCTTCCTATTGACTGATTGATGCTGCCTTCTGCAATGCCGTTTTCAAAAGCCCCTAAATAAAAAAAAACCACAAGACCCATACAAGCATTTATTAGAATGAAATATACTTCCAAGCAAACTGTGAAAAGCTCTATATTACAAACTATAAATTAAATCCAGGAATACATTAGGGGAAAAAAAGTCTTTTGAAAAAGACTCATGGGTTGAAATAAGGACAAGGAGAGATCAACCAGTCACAAATTACTGTCATGGGCAAGCCAGACTTGACTTGGGGAAAAAAAAATTATTTATTCATAAGAGTAGGGTAATGAGAAATAAAACCAAATCTTAAGAACACATTTTCCCAACCCACCCTTCTTCTTGGGCTAAACTTTACTCTTGATTTTCTCTACCTCCTTCCCCCAGGGGTGCAGGGGGACCGGGAACGGGGGTCGTGGTCAGTTGATCACATGTTGTCTCTGTTGCTCCTTCCTCCTTAGGGGAGTCAGCATGGCATCCTCCCCCTCCTTCTTCACTGACCTTGGTGTCTGCAGAGTTTTTTCTCTCATGTATTGTCCCTCCTCTCTCCAGCTGCAATTGCTGTTACACTGAGTTTTTCTGCCCCCTTTTTAAAATACGTTATCCTGCAAGGCACTGCCCCCATCGCTGATGAATTCAGCCTTGGCCAGCTGTAGGTCCATCCTGGAGCTGGCTGCCACTGGCTCCACTGGACATAAGGGGAAGCTTCTGGCAGCTTCTCACAGAAGCCACCCCTGTAGTTCCCCCCCACACCCCTCCGTCCCAGCTACCAAAATCTTGCCATGGAAACCCTTTACAGGGACTGTAGTTAGTTTTCCCTCGAATTAGGTTTCTTGGCTTTTGTCACTGGTCATATTTAAACCAAAATTGAGAGAGAGTCATTGGTCAAGCACCATACACTACAATATGCACTAATGCAAAGGGTTTCTTTTCCTTACTAGTTCACCTTGGAATGTTGAATTTATCACAGAGTTAATGAAATCCTTAAGAGTAGAAACATTCTATATGTAGGAATAAAATTTCTGGTTTTGAAGTGATAGTAAACAATGTACCTATTTTTAAATATCCATCTTTGGTTGCTGGGTAGTTAAATTTACTTCCATTATCAACCAATTCTTTTCTTAGCATTTCCTGTAAAAAATAAAGCAATAACATTTCACGAAGTATTTTCTAGGGTATGACCCTTTATGCTGAATATCATTCTGAAAATGAAATACGATTGGAAATGAGAGACTTACATCAGCTGGCAATACTTCCACAGTAGTGTTAAACAGTTTATCACCAGGGTGCTCCACGTTTCCACTTCTGAACAAGTACCTGATGATAAAGGTGTATTATTTCCAGGTATTTTATACTTTAGAAAAGTTCTAGGAAAGTAATTCTTTTCAGTTTTGAAGGAAAGTTTCAGATACCTTTTCTTTGTACATTTTTGGGCTATAGAGAACAGAAATAGGCCTTGAAACTATAAACCAAACCATAATAGAGTATTTTTATTTTAAACAGAACAAATATTTAAACCATCTTTCTCTGGAACCACAAATGTAAGTGTTCCCCCTTTTTAGTGCTCAAGTTCCAAATAAATTAACTTCCCACCTTTAAATGGCTGAGGAAGATCTGCCCTCTGATCTGTTTGTATAATTTTAAGACTGAAGTGGAATGGGCTTCTGGAAGGCGAATGGCAGCAAAAATTTCTGTTTCTACTAAGCCATATACTACATGCCAGGAGAATTCCCCTTTTTTATCAATACTGGTCAGCTCAGGTGCTTCTAAACAATTTCCTTTGTAGCCAATAAGCAAGAGCATTGACAAAACAAGAATCCAAGCAAAAACATTTAAGAATAAAAATCCCTGTTTGGTTTTAAATTTCAGGCATTAAGAGTTCTTAGGGTTTCAGATCGAAAAAGAAATAAGAGAATTTAAAGCATCAGACTCTCTCCTCTGATATCAAATATACAAAGTCTAAACCCACCAAGTATTATAGGATTAACCATACATTTTCACAGACTAGCAATGTGATGGGGCTGGGACCAGCCATTAGATAATACCATATGTAAGTTAGCTTCATCCATAGCAGCTTCCCAGTAACAGGAACATGCAAAGTACAGGCTACCCAAGTTTCATAAAGCAGAAACTAGTTAATTAATACAGAACACCAGTGTTTATTGTAACAATTGTTATTCACTGCAGCTCACTAGGTGGAGATCCAGGCTTGACATCATGCAAACAGCCTTTCTGTTGGCAACTACACAAATAAAGCTTTCACTGACTCCATTGATGAAATTCATCAGTTAAAAACAAATTCCTTTGAGAATTATCATGAGAGAGTGTAAAATATTTACTTGAAGAAATAAAAGGAAAAAAATTAGGAAGCTCTCTGATTACCGAGGAAGAAATGTGTTTCAGGAGGGGAGTTCAAGAAGAAGAGCAGATAAATAGCAAATCATGGATTTTTTTGTCAGTAAAAAGATTTATGCAAACAGTTGAGCACTGATAATTTTGAACAGACTCAAGCATTTCCAAACTGGATATATGTAGGCTTCCATGTTCCACGTCATGTAATACTTACTTTTCAACTTCTAGTGGATTTAAAAATGTGAACCTCATGTAGTCACCTGCCACTGGAGCTGAAGCCCAAAAACAGTCTTGTGCTTTATAAACTTTTTCCAAGGTATATTGCTGATATATTCTTAGGCTTGTATCCACCTTTGCAGGTGGATTATTATGTGCTTTATGTAGCAGATTTTTTCCAAAATCTTTATCCTGTTGATATAAAGAAATGTAATTTCACTCATACAATGGAAAAAAAGTGCATTGATACCTGTAATTACTACAGGAAGCTATTCCAGAAAATAATCACCTCAGTGTCAAAAAATATACAATCTATTTTTAATAGATATAGAATAATAATTTCAGTGTAATCACTGGGACTCAATGTTAAAATTTCTAGACAGAGCTCTACTGATTGTTTCTTAGCTGCCAAGATTTAAAAATAAAAATCTTCACTGGAGGCCATTTCATAGTTGTCTAGGATGCCTTCTGCCAGAACATGTGATTGCTGGGCTCTGCTAAAGGCTACGTGAATCTCTAGCCTGATCCAATTGAGAAATCTTGTCACTAGTCTAGATAGCACCATCAGAAGATTCCTGAAGTCTGGTTGATCATTAGTCTTGTCCTTATCAGCTATGTGGTTTGCCCTCCAAACTCTCCCTAAAAATCTGTGGTCATCATGTTAGGCACACCTTTGTCCTACCAATATATCTTCTTAATTGTCCCTTATATTGGGAATGCAAACTGCTCAGCCAAAACAAACCATCATGGAGCAGAGCATCTGAGACCTTGTGTTGTGAGGAAGGTTCCTACATGCCCTAAAATGCTGCTGTTCAGATGAGAGATTCACAGGTGTTTGTGCAGGAGCAGTGTGCCCCACTGGCAGCTTAGATGCCAGATCAATATTCTCTACCAAATCTGTAAAACAACACACTTCGATATGGAAATGCCATCTAATGCCCAAGATGTGGTCCTTGAAACTCATTTGAGAAACAGGTCAGAACACAAGCATATAATTTAAAAATACGGCATTAATTTCTTATTCTTACTTTCAAATTCTGTATCTTCCCAGCCAATGATGAATAAACTCCCATATGCTGAAAGAGAGATGGTTTAGCATGGATACGTAACTTTGACTTTTCCTTTTCACAGTGTGTCTGGAAAGAAAGTAAAAGGGAGTAAAGGATTATTTAAACCAAGGAGAGACAAACTATGTTCCATAAGGCAATTTAATTAGGTAGTTGAGGGTATGGGTCCAGATTTTTTATCTATATTTAAATGAGTAATCCTTAAATTAACAGTCACCTTATGTCACATAAGCTATTTCTAGACCAAAACTGATAATTCTACTCATGCTATTATATAGATTTGAAGGCTCAACCACCAGTAATTCAGGGATTTCTGCACAGTATGCGATGAATCACATCTCAGAGTGACAAAAACGGAGTCAAATCTGAAACTGATTGATTTCTTAGCTGTTTCTGGCAAACTCTATTTCAACTCTTAGCCTTTCCATATCATTCTAATTAAACTATTTTGACCAAAACTGACCTTCTTAGGATAGATTCTAGTTACATTTCAATCTTCATAATTCTACCTCATTCTGTTGTGTTTGCAAGGCTTTTAATGTACTATAAGTTATGGATCTTTTGTCACCTAATTAGATAAAGCCCTTAAATACTGTATTTCAACCACAATTTTCCAGTTTACTACACCTGGGACATGACATATACCAAGGAATTAAATAACTAATTGGTACTAATTTTGGAGTTTCTTGATCTTTGAATGATAGCAAACTACTTCTTTAAATGTAATTTTTTTCTTTCTCTCCATAAAGCATCGTAGTCTGATACAATGACATAAACATGCCACAGTAATTAATGCAACAATGAAGCATAATGGCAAGGAACAAAACAAAGAGCTAAAGTGAGACTCCCTGGGTTGTACTCTTGGTGCTGCCACAGAATTACTATATGAGGTTGGAAGATCATTTAACTTTTCTGTATCCCAGGTCTCATACCTTAAAATTTGAGAGGATAATGTGCTTACCTCTTCCATCAAGTGCTTTCATTTCTATAAAAGAAAAGTGTTACATTACCTATATCAATGCCTTCTAAAGCCAGAAGTGATTAATTCTTCACTCAGCTGGCTTAAAACTACCAAAACTCATGAGGTGTTTATGGTTTCCACAGGAGTACTAATTAAAAGTTCAAAACCCTGGGAAGCTATAAAAAAACCTAAGTATTTTTATTTTTGTCCACAGCAGATGTTCAGCAAAACAATGTAAAACCACAATATATTGTGTGCAAATTGATTTACTGGCAGCTGTTTCTCTGAAAGGCACACTATACTTCCGTAAAGAAGGAATCATTTTAAGAAAATAAATTTGTGATCTTTATACTGACAGGGTTTGCAATTCATCCCCTGCAATAATACAGGCTCTAGAATCTCTTATTTTATGCTATGGCAGCACTACCAAAAGAGCTGCTTCTGGCAGCAGCTGAGAATAATCGGTGGCCTGGGGCTGGTATGGTCATTTCTGCAGAAGCTGAGATAAGGCTGCTCGTTGAGTCAGGGCTTCCACCCTTGCACCCTGTAGTTCCCACTGCATGTGATAGACACAGGCCACTGCCTATGATCACAGAAACACAGAATGGTTGGGTTCAAAGCAACCTGTAAGGATCATCTCGTTCTGACCTCCCTGCTGTGGACAGGGACACCTTCCACTAGACCAGGTTGCTCAGAGCCCCATACAGCCTGGTCAGGAACACTGGATGTGGCATCTACACCTTTCCTGGGCAACCTGTGCCAGTGACTCACCACCCTAACCATAAAAAATGTTTTCCTTATATCCAATCTAAGCATACCCTCTTTCAGTTTAGGACTGTTGCCCCTTGTCTTGTCACAATGCGCAAGAAGACTTTCTCCCTCTTTCCTGTAAGCCCCTTTTAGGTACTGGAAAGTGCTATACAGTCTCCCCTGGAGCCTTCTCTTCTTCAATCTGAAGAGCTCTGGCTCTTTCAGCCTGTCTCCAGCCCTCTGATAATTTTTGTGGCCTCTGCACCTGCTCTAACAAGTCCATGGCCTTTTTTTGTACTGGGGACCCCAGGAGTGGATGATGGTTCACAGAAGGTAAACATCACAAAGTTTCTGAACCGTGCAGAGATCTGATGGCTCTGATCATCACAAACTGTCTTTTCCAACTTGGTGAGCAGATGTAGCTGAACCTTGGTATGTTAATAGTCAGTCCAGGCTGAAAATCTGGATGAGGTTGAGAAGTGGGCCCATGGGAATCTCATGAGGTTTAACAAGTCCAAGTGCAAGGTGCTACCCCTGGGTCGGAGCAACCTCCAGTATCAATCCAGGCTGGGGGATGAGCACATGGACAGCAGTCCTGCCAAAAAGGACTTGGGGGTGCTGGCAGAGGAGAGGCTGGACATGACCCAGCCGTGGGCACTCAGCCCAGAAAGCCAAACGTGTCCTGGGCTGCATTCAAAGCACCACAGGCAGCAGGGGAGGGAGAGGATTCTGCCCCTCTGATCTTCTCTGGTGAGACCCCACCTGCAGTGCTGCCTCCAGCTCTGGGGTCCCAGCACAGGAAGGATATGGACCTGTCTCACTGAATCCAGAGGAGGCCACCAAGGTGACCAAAGGGCTGGAGCACCTCTCCTATGAAGAAGGGCTGAGAGAATTGAGATTGTTCATCCTGGAGAAGAGAAGGCTTTGGGAATTGCAGCCTTCCAGTGCCTGAAGGGATCCTACAAGGAAGACAGAGAGAGGCTTTTTACAAGAGCCTGGAGTGACAGGACAGGAATGAATCGATTGCAGCTGAAAGAGAGTAGGTTTAGATTAGCTATTAGGAGGAAGTTCTTTCCTGGGAGGATGGTGAGGCACAGAAACAGGTTGTCCAAGGGAGCTGTGGATGCCCCGCCCCTGGAGATGTTCAAGGCCAGGTTGGATGTGGCTCTGAGCAATCTGGTCTAGTGGAAGGTGTCCCTGACCATGGCAGGGGGTTGGAACGAGATGGTCTTTAAGGTCTTTTCCAACCCAAACAACTCTATGATTCTACATAAACACATGCCATCACCACAGGATGGCACATAGAAACCACAAACAAGTGCCCTGCTGACCCTCCTGTGAAGCAGTGTGTGATCACTTTGTGACACTCTTGGTTGGAAAGGAGAAAGTGTGAGGAGTTGTCAGCTTGTCTTCTCTGGTGCCTATAGGAAACTTCATTGCTTTAACCTGTCAAACAGAGAAGGTACAGCAGCTGGGATCCCCAGCCTTCTCCCAGTCTCCATTTTCTGCATTCTTATGAATGGTACCAGCAGGTCATACCACTGGTCATTCCCACCCAAGGGCCATGTGAGACTGACTCATCTCAGTTGGTTTTCACTACCCACAGCAATTGAAATTGCAAATACAGAAGTGAAACTCAGTCGAAACTTGTGGACACCACTTTGCTTTGACTTGGTCAGAGCAACTTCTATGAGCTGCCTGCCTGCCTTTCAGGAACACAGCTTCATTTTAGGTAGGAATCAGGTCTTAGAAGCTGAAACAGCCATTTAAAAAATAAAAGTAAAATATTTCATGTATCGGATGGAAGTTGGCACATGTTAGATATGGAATTGGTGATGTCAACATATTAGCATCTGGTTTTTAATCTGTTTTCACAGGCAGGCAAGAATTTAAATTAGGTCCTTGAGGCTCACTCTAACTCTTATGAGCTGGCCTAACGCACACAGCAGGATTTAAAAGCTTGCTCCTATCTGTATGAAGTGGGTATGGAGACTCTGCAGTGCATTACTAGGTCTAAAACCAGGGACCTTCTGCTATCCCTAGAAGTCACTTATGCTACAGGGTAAAAATTGAAGCTTGCGTGTTCCGCTCCATTTAATCTCCTGCTCTGCACAACTCCTGTCTCTTCTTGCTCCTTTATCAACACAAAAATAAGCGTGCAAATCCTGGAGCAGGAACTGGCTGCACTAGTTAAAACTCCTGAACCCTAAAACCCAGGAAGGAGCAGAAACTCTGGTCAGTCCAAAGTAAGTCCAGTTTGAGAGATTTATATTCCACTTTTTGAAAATAAATTTTGTCACTGAGAGTGTTTGAATATTACTTGTGTCATAAACTCACAGTTATACTTACTGCATCCTTTTCTGGATTGCACACTTTAACCCAGAGCAGGTGGTCTATAAGCCAGTCTATGGGCTTATCCTTATAGAACATGAGAAAAAATTCCACTATGAGTGGCAAGTCTTCTGATTTAAACAATTTTCCTGAAAGCAAGACAAGAAGTTATATTTTTATTGCTATGCAAAAATCACCAGCTTTATGTTTAAATGTAATTTATTTAAATAAACGTTTAAGTATCACACCAGCCTTGCACACATACATGTAATTATGATATTTAATGAAAAATTTCATGTAGAATCCGGCTTTGAAGAGTTGCTGATCATCCAGGCCTACAATATGAGATGCCTATTCTCCTCCACAACGAAAACGAAGCAATTTTTTTTTAATAAATTGTTCAACTTCCATTCTTGAAAAGGCAACTCCACATTACAGGGGCACATAATTCCCTGAGGTGGAACAATTTCCTCCTTATGGGAACCCCAGTCTAGATTCTATGCTGAAGAGACTCTGTATTAAAAAGACAGTTTTAATGAGAACAAAAAGTAAACTACTTTCAGTGGGATGCTTCCTGAAGAACTGAGGAAGTTTTGATATGCAAGTCCTTCCATGCTTTGAGATGTAATTCTGAATGAGACCTTTTTGATCTACACAGCTCCAAATCCGGTGGATCCTGCTGAGGTCTTAATACTTACCAATAAATCCAAGCTGGGAGAACTCAAGAACCATCCAGTCTTGGGACTGTTGAGCAGCAAAGCTTTTTATACTTTCAATATAATCAGGTTTGGCTATAATATCATCTTCCAGCTAGGGGGGGGAAATGCAACAGAGAAAAAGAGAAGGCAAGCAGTGATTTTATTACTTGCAGAGGGGGTGGTAACATTGCCACATGCAAGTAAAAACTGTATTGTGTTTGACTGCTGTACTGCATGTACTGAAGCTGTGCCAAACCACAGTGGATTGCTTTTTGGCTTCTACATGTATCTCTGGTTTAGTATCACTCATTGAATAATTATCTACCATAACACCATGGGTGCTTCTCTCTTTTTTGATGAAGGAGGACTGCCTGCCTTTAAGAGATCTCACTTAGAAGAAAACATTAAGCAAAAAGACAAGAGGTTAAGGAAGACAACAATAAACAGTTTGTACTTAGGTTGGATAAGCATTGATAAGCAACAGGAGCAAACTGTCTGAAAGGAAAGGTGTCTAAAGCAGATGGTTAAAAGCTCTGGTAGCCTGGGCAGACTTTGTCATTCATACAAGGTGACTGAGATGGACTGTGGATGATTACTGAGATGCCAGTAGAAAGCAAGTTGTCCCAGGGAATGCTGGTAATGAAGGGGTGTGCTGTGTGAATCACACTGATGGACAGGAATATGTAGAGCTTTCAAAGTGTTGTAAAGGCTGGCACAGAGTACAACAGCAGAGCCAGCTAAAGGGTACTTGGAAGGAGAGACTGACATAATCAAGGAAATGGGAAGGGCCTTGGCTTCGTTTTTGCCTGGCTTTCAGAGAAGAACTGAGCATCTGAAAAGCCAGAAGCTGTTCCTGCTACTAGAGCTGAAGATTATGAATCCAAACAAGGAGGTTGGAGGCAATGACACAGAAGAAATAAATGTATTCCAGAAATAATTAAGGAGCAAGTAATTCATGGTTTGAATTCAGTATGGGTGTGAAAACACAGGAAGAGGAGGCTAAGACTTCAGGAAACTATTGCTGGGGTTAGTGTAATCATACAGTAATTCATTCTAACTTCTGTACCTCACTGGCCCTGCTGCATGTCTGGTGGTGCTGGAACTGGCTTCAGAAAGTTAAATAGCTAGAAAATTAATCCTTTGAGGAAACAAACAAACAAACAAAATATGATTTCCTGCTGGTTTTGTGTCTTCAACTGACTCAGCACAGAGTCATCATCAAGAGCTTGAGAGATCAGGCCCACAGGTTTTAGCTGAATTTGGGCATCACTACAAGCGTAGGTCTGGCTGACAATAAATGTGTTGGCAACAGTGAACCCAGGAGTAAGTAGAATGAAGTTAGAAAGATGAGATTAAGAGTTCTGTTTTGACCCTGACAGCTTTTGCTGATGGTAAGATAAAAAATAGACAGACATAGACAAACTGATTGAGATGAATGCTTCTAAACAGATTCTGAGATCTGGGGATTGAGTTGAGCTGACAATTATGCAGAAGAGAACAACAAAAAAACCCTCTCAAAAATCAATTTACAAGAAATCTTGCATAAAATTAAATGAGCTTAGAGGATTAGCCAGGAGCAAGATGTAAAGGGAGAAGAGCAAAGAATCAAAGAAGATTTTAGAGAATCCTTAAAGAGAAATTGAGGGGCACCAAAAAAGGATGAAAAGCAGACTGGAGTACCTCAAAAACCTAGGGAGGCCCTCATATCGAGAAACACCATAGAAAAGTGTCCAAAACCAGTGAAGATTAAAAGCACAGAGGCTGTGATTCAAAGTGACTGTGAATGTGGTTATGAACAGAAAGTCATTTTGAATAGTGAAAAGTCTGAAATGGTCTTTCCTGAAGCTAACAGTGATTATTAGAGGATGTAGTTTGATATCCCATGTAGCACAAGCCATTAAAAGTTATTTATTTAACCCTGTAATTTGTGTTCAACTAAAGCATATCTTCTTGGAGAACATCTCCCATTGCTTAGAGATTCCAGTATCAGTTTTTTTCAGTATGTTATACAACATTTTATTATACTGGATGTTTAATACTTTGCACTTAAATTCTAATTTGCATTTTTTTTCTGCCTATATCTTACAGCCACTTGTTTTCTCATATGCTCTTATCTACCAAAGGAGGTTATGCAGTGGCTGCACACAGCTGGATCAGGAAGTTTAAGATATGAACTGTCTAGTTCACTTGCCCCATTTTGCCGTGGGAAGGTCAGCAAAACACATGATCACAGCTAACGTCACTCATCAGTGCTTTTGAATGAAAAAATATACATCCACTATAGCAAGACTATGAAAATTTCCTACATGATAGGTAACAAATGGGTTTCCATTCCTTTTTCTTATGCAGGTTATCTGTCTAAGAGAAATAAAAATGAAGTAGTAACAAAGTGGAAGAATACAATGGAAGTTTAGGCATCAGACAAGAAAGTTCTTCCTTTCTGAATTTTATTAGAGTATTTTTACATTTTTACTCACTGACAATGAATATGTGGAGACTGTGAAGCTCCTTTTAGGAGCTCTACTAAATAGCAGGCCTAACCTAGAGTCTAGTGAGGGGAAGAAAAAAAAATCCATTTAAAGAGTCCTAGTGAACTCACTGAGATATTGCTCAGGCTTTAAATCTGTTAGAGAAATGCTGCTGGCAATGTATATTACTAGTATATATATATATAAAATATATAAAAATACACAAATCTTTTACAGCGTCCATATGAGGTGATAAAAAAATGCATAGCAGTAGTTCAGTTAACACCAAAGTTAGAACTTGACAAGAGATTTTAACTGAAGGAACTAGGGAAATTTACTTAATGGTTTAGTTTTGCTTCATCTCAGTGCTAATAGAAAACACTTTAAAACTGCTGTATCTGCATTTCTTTCAGATTTGAAATGTTTGATTCCTTCAGTGAACTACGTCTGTGTGGACAGAAATAACAAATGCATGTCCTCAGTATTAGGCTGGGATTGGATTGTCTGCTTTTATGGCTATGTTATGATCCCGTAATTGTAAGTGCTTCAAGGGTCTCTGGTGGATGCCAGGAGGTTTAGTGAAAGTGGAAACAAGGACCTCAAAGTTCTCTCAGCTTTTTATTGACTAAGAAAACTTCACAGTATAACATACACACACATACACACACAAAAAAAAGAAATAGAGAAGAGAAGAGATGCTTTAAGTAGAAAAGTTGATCAATGGGTAAGGTTCATCTCCAGTGTAAGCCTGTTAGCTTCAATGGACTTCACAAAACTACTTGCTTAAATCCTGGTTCAGCAGTATCCTAGAACAAGTGTTTATTCAGCGAAGATATTGTGTGACTCATAACATCAACTGTTCTGTAGACATCAAGACTAATTATGTTCGCTTATCTTCTTTCAAGGTTTGGGAGTTAGTATCAGCCACCTAATCAATACTATTCCTGACTAAACTTAATAAAATCTAAGATAGCTCAAGTTTTGCTTAAGATTACTGAAGTAAATCTTTGTACCAGGCTAAGGAAAAGTAGTTTTAAGTAATTTGCTTTCCTTTAATACAAGACTTCTAAATAGAGGGAGGACATAACTAAGTTTATGGCAGCAAGTGTTCATTCTTTTCCCCTGCACTCTACAGAGTAGTTTTTGGGCAGACCAGCATCTGTGCTACAGGAGCAGCTGCAGGCTGGACGTACAAATGAGGAATAGGATATAGTAGGAACAGTATGAGGAATGGTATGAGGAAAGTATAGTTTCTTTTCGAGAAAATTCTGAAAGCAGACATAACTCCCACCAGACCACCACAATCCAGGCTTTGCACTTAATAACACAGTTCAGTCTCAGACATTATATAATGTCTCAGATAAGAAAACAGATGTTCTCAAATTCCTTTAGAAATACAAATACATAAGTCATTGTGGTGCAAATATGAATGCTTGGAGAACTTTGTAACAGGAAGGGACATCAAGTGTCTGGCAGCATCTTAACGTTTCACTTCACTGGGTTTCCTATGCCTTTATGCTCTAGTGCACTCAGTAAACTTGGATAATGTTCTTAAAAATATACAGAAGCCACAGAAAAATACTTCATTTTCCATTAAACCATAACTGTTCAAAAGACAGCATTTTTGTTTGTCCACCTGCCTCCTGAGTACCTATGCCACATTCAAGAACAGTGCACGGGGACTCTTAAGTAGCCCAGTTCAAATGTGTCTGTGTTGAATCCTGAGAAAAGCTGTAGGAAATGCCAGGTCCTGCAGTCTTCTGCTTCCAGGAATCCTTTGAAGTCCTTATGGAATACAGACTCTGAGGAAAAACGGTCTTCTGAGCTTTTTAAAAAACTGTTCACATTAATGACCTATGTGAAATTTTATAGACCAGTTTCATGACTGAACAGCTCTTACAAATTTTGGAATCTCTGGTGGTGATTATGATCTTTATGGAGCGCAAATTAGCACAAATCTAGAATGATGGTTAAAGCTAAGCTTAAATACATGGGGATCTTCTTAAAGGCTAACACAAAATCTTCTGGAGAATTAAGGATCTGTACCAACTTGTAGTTAACCCTATCTCAAGTATCACTCTACTGGTGTTTCCCTGTGTGAAAGATTTCAGTTCATTGTCACCTGGGCTATAACCTGGACCTATCACCATTATTCTTCCTGGCTGCACTAAGTAAAAAGATATTAAACCCTGACTTTCTGAACCTAATCAAATAAGGGTGTCATGCTTCAATTACCTTTCTATTCAACCTCACAAATGACAGGAAGGTAGAGATGGTTTTAATCAAATAGTACCTGGCTGCAAGATGTATATAAATACAGAAATATGCAGATGCTTGTAAAGAGCATGGGCAAAATAAACAGAAAATGACAAAGATTGCTGGTTTTTTTGAGGCCTTTGAAACAAATTAAAATTGCCAAAGCTAATCATCAGTACAGAGGTATTGCTGCTACTTAATGATAATATGGACGTACCTGTAGATAAAATGTTCCCTTAGGTTGAGCATACAGCATTAAAAAGCTATAATCCAAGTTCTGTTTAGTTCTCCACCTAAGCATAAGCAGAAAATTCTGATAAGCTTTTTGAGGAGGTTGCAAGGGTTATTTCTATAATAAGAGAATTTCTAATGCTCTGCATTTTTTGTCTCTACAATAAAATTGTAAGGTTGAGTATTCTAACCCATTGTTAAGTGCAAAAGCATTCCTCTACAATCAATGTAAACATTTGTAAATAATTTGATTTTCCTATAAAAGTTAACATTAAATAAACAAAAAAATTTGATCTCTGTCAATGGAGCTTGAAACAAAATGTCTAACAAGTTGTTCATGTCAAATGACTTAAAAGATTATACTCATTATTTTATGAAGAGTAGAGATAAACACACATGGATTATTTAAAGATAAAAAAAAAGTAAGTGGTCTTACATATCAACAGTGCAAAAGCAGATTGATAAACTTAATTTTCAGGTTTAAATATAAACATATTTTGGACAGTCTCATTTTTCCAGAGGATGACGTTGATGTTTGATAATCAACACTGAAAGACTAGAGAGTAATATATCAGTATTTAATGAACACAAAAGTGTAACTGATCCAAATCTAATCATATCTAAAACTAAATTATAAGTATGTAAACTTGTTTATGGTCTATGGTATAAACACAGAAGGTTTCTCTATAAAGCCAATATACGTACACACACATATATATGTAAACATACTAGCTGATTTCCTCCAGCCTAAACTCTCAGTACTGGAACTCTCTTGCTGCATTGTTGTAGTGGCTTCTGATAAATTAGTTATTGTTGATTGAAAGAAAATTACTTTCCTCCAATAAATAATTGTTTTTTAGGTTATAATCTCTGTCTTAGTGAATTTGGGGTACATGAGTGAATGAAATCACCATTTAGGACATATTAACAGTAGATAAAAAGTTGATGATCACCAAAAGTTAGGTCATTAATTAAACCCACAGTAGCTGTCAGTAGTTAGCTAGAGGGCTACATGGGGTTTCTTCTGTGTGTTCACAGAGCCTCTCCGTAATGAGTTACATTAAAAATTTTTCTATTTTTTCCTTTATGACCAGATCATATTGCCTGTTGGCATTATCCATCTGGTTTAAAACCTGTTGGGTGCCTAGGGTCAAGACCCAAAAGACCCTTGGCTCTCACCCTGAAGCTGATGTGCAGCATAGCTTTTCTCAAGATCCCCTTGTAAATTTTTTTTACAAGTACAATTGAGGTCCTTTAGCTGTGAAACATAAAAACATTATCAGCTCAAATAATGCTGACTTTTTCTGAATTTTCCATTTTACACTCTTAGCAAAAGTTCTTAGGTTTTTATATAGCTATCTTACCTTACTCTGTCCTCAGAATCTCCAAGTGTTTTCTTCAGGTTGGAAAGATCTGGATAATAAGAAGCAGGAGGAGAAATAACCTCTAAGACTCCAGACTGGACTTCTCTGGGGAAGCTGAGAAGAGAATCTTAGTGAGACCCCATCCCTCAAAAAGACTTTTGAGGGCAACCACAGACAGCAGCTCCCCAAAGTTAGGTCTGCTCCTCCAGAAGTGGAATTCACAACTCTAGCAAAGAAACTGATGGCAAATTTGGAACCAAGAAGGGGTCTTTAACAACCATCAGAACAGACAGGTCAGGAACTCATCCAAGTCTCAGAAAACACTGGAGAGAAGTGTGTCTCAGAAATCCTGCCCCTCCTGCATCTGTAGATGCTTACTAACGATCCTGAGATAGTTGCCAAAATGCAGCAGTAATTCACAACCAAATCCACTATCTAGAACAACACACGACTGTTTCCCCCTTGCATCAGAGCTCCCAGTTTCCTTACCCTTGCTCCAACTCTAATTCTACTTTCTAAGCAAAATTATACTGTCCCAGAGCTGGAGTTTAAAATAGGGAGTCTGAGTCTAGTCTCTGCTCCAAGGATTAAATTTTCCATTTAAAGAGACATTGAAAAAATGTGTAACCTACTTCGGGAGCCAAACCTTGAAGTCAAATCTCCCCCTTCCTCCAAAAAAACCCAACAAAAAACCACCAAAAAAAAAAAAAAAAAAAAACCCCCAAAAAAAAAAAAAAAAAAAAACCCCCAAAAAAAAAAAAAAAAAAAAACCTCCAACAAAAACAAACAGACAAATAAAAATCTTAAAACCCCAACACAAAACAGGTAGAGCTTTCACAACCGAGTTTCCCATTTCCTATGATTAGTAAAGCTAGATAACACTAAAAATTAAACGCATCAGAGTACCAGCATTATGGAAAAAAAAAATCAATCTTATTGTGTAGCCCTGACAAAGCAAGTACTCTGCAAGATTTTTTTCAAAAACCATAAAGAAATAATAAAAATTATCTGAGTGTTTAAATTGCTGTAGGTATTGTACCTTGGCAGTGCCAAGAAGGAATGCCTCTTCCCCTTGTCCTTGCTGCAGTACTCCCAGCGGAGCTAAACCCTCTGGAGGCAGGAAATGATGAATATTACTTAGCTAACAGCCTCAGTGTGAGGAGTTTTCTGGGGGAAACTCACACACAAAATAGAGTCTGGGAAACCCTTGAGGGAAGGAGGACGTGCAGAAACCCTCAAATGAGGAAGAAAAGGTCAACTCCCCCAGGGATCTTGTTCAAGAAAAATAAGAGCAAGCAGAACTGCAGGGCTGTGTAGTCAGTGGGGACCGAATACATGTAGCCTCCGGTGCATGAATTGCATCATTAATTTCATGGGTAAAAGACTTAGGCACAAGTAAATATTTATCAGAGATTTAAGCTGAGACCTTGACTGGTTAGTTAAAGCGCATTTATCAAATAAGAAATGAAAAATAAATTGATATATATCCTTCTGTTCTGAATTTAGTGTTATGGCACACATACTGAGAGGTCACCTTTCCCTCATTACTGAGTAGTTCCATTTCAGTGTTGAAATGTTCTAATTCTTTCCATAAAAGCTCAAAATGTGTTCTCACTGCTGGTTGAGTGTCACACTCTGTAGGACTTACCTGGTTTTAACACTTTCTGAAACACTCTTAACATACTCTGCATCCACCTAAAGAAAAGAAGGGAGGGTTTCACTAAAAGTCACCCATGTTTTATTAAACACTTTGTAGGGAATATTCATACGCAAACACTTAATTTTTATTCTCTAATTCTTTTCCTTCCAAACAAACCTGGTATGTTACAGCAGCATTTCTACTAAAGAACAGTATGGGCTTTTCAAGCTAACCAAACTTTCAATGTAGTTCACTTTTGTTTCCAACCATCTCCAGCTGCCAGTTCTGCACTTTGTTTTTCAGTGCTTTTGAAGTAGGCCAGTGTCGCTGTGGTACCGCTAGCCGCGTGCAAGAACCAGGCTGAATCAGGTGAGGCGGAATTCTGAGTTTATTATTTAATTCTAAAACTTATATAGACTTTTGAAAGTTCCTCCGGATTGGGTCAATTCAAAACCTCCCCCTAGGCCGATAGGCCAGGCTGAACTGTCCATCATTCCAGAGACAGCTTCAATAACATCCAAACCTTATCTTTGTTTATAGAACACAGGGAGAAGAAGAGAAAAATTCCCATGGGAAAGACTCTGTGCTGTCACAGGCCAGGCTATTTTCTGGCTAAAATTCTGTTCACCTATGCCAGTAAAACACAGCCATATAATGTCAGTAAAAAGAGCTGTTTTGGGTTAATCATCCAGAAATCACAAAAGAGGCCTAAGGCTGATGAGAAAAATCACCTAAGCAAAATATTCTAAAGCTGGTGATACTTAAAATTTTTATTTAGTTTCTTCCTAATATAACAAATTTATGACTCTTCGTTTGGAAATTTTGAGGACATTCATTACTGCTGGTTCATAAAAGTAACAGTTTTAGTGTGCAAAATGTATCTGTTAACTACATTAAGAGTGCAAAGTTTTATGGATGTGATTTCTAAAGCAACTGTTTAAACAATAACTGTTTCAGGAGTTCAGATTTTTTCTTTAAATAAACAAATAATTGTTACCAATTATATCTTTAATTTGTAGTGAGTAAAAAAAAGAAGTGAAGTGAAGAACTGTGATAAGAAAAAAAAATACCCAGAACTTAAAACTCACTCTCAGTCAATAAGTTACTCAAGCTTAACCCATGATGTAAACATTTACCTTGATCTTTTAAAACTTTGTGGGAAAAAGGAAGGTGTGGATTCATGACCAGTGAACACACCCATCACTGTAGTGTCAGGGATGGTGAGAGAACAAACATGTGAAGCTTAAGGCTCAGGGATAAAAGGAAGCACTTTAATAATTTTTTAAAGGCTTTTATACATTAGTTTGCAAAAGTGTGTTAAATGGCATAAGGTAATTGGTCTTTTGGCCATCCACCCCTTGAGGGGATTGGCCAAATTTTAGGACACTCATTTTAAAATATTTTTTAGTTAGAACTATAACAATACTGCAAAACAACTTGCAAGATAAAGGGATTAGTTTACAGAAACTTCTAACTGTTTTCAGCCAGTGTCTGTGAGAAAGCAAAGACTTTCTCACAGACAGTGGCAGAAAGCTGGAAAATCTTTCTGCAACCCAGGTTTCAGCATCCACACACACCTGTCCTCCTCTCATAAAAAAATGTTCTCATCACCTCTCATATCAGCGTGGTTATCTGCTCCAATTTACTGCATGGCTGAAAAAATGGAAGCTATGAGAACATGACTTTTGGGTTGGGAAAAAAGGAAGAGTAATTCTTACAATGGCAGTTTAATCCTAAATTGGCTGATATGGACTATTACTACAACCACAGCTCCTGTTTGTTCAAAGTGTCATATTAGGACTCTCCACAGTGGGAAACTATTCACAAGTTAACCCTTAAAAACTCACAGAATCCTCTGAAGCCCTGTAATAAGAAGTTTACCTGAATGGCAGCCACGCAAAGCTCATCACTGCCAGGGCTCTTCATTTGGAAATATAAACTGCAAAGTAAGTTCAGCTCCTAAAAACGATGCTGAAGAGGAACTACAGCAAATAAAACTGGTCCTCTGTACTCACTATTATGATCCAAATAGAAAAGTGGGAGTCATGGCCAAACTTATTAAAGTGAACTATACTCTGTTTGACACTTTTACACCTGCAAAAGTGATGACTAAACCATAAAAAAAGCAAACTGTAACTGTTAATGAATACATGTATGAATTTAATGTTGTCTGTGGAAGGACAAAGAAATATGAAGAATAAATATGAAGTCTGAATAATTGCACAGTCATTTTACCTGCTGGAAGCTCTTACAAGCTAATTCCCTTCTATAGCTTTTTTTTTCTGCTATAATCAAGATGTTTTTGAGTGAGAAAAAAATGCATTTATCCCTAATACCTTACCTTGAGCACTGTTTACTTTCCCAAACATATTCAAGGCTCTGAACAGTTTTCTTTTGCATGGGAAATGCCAAAACACATGCAGAAGGCTCCAGTATGTCAAGGTGCTTTGCAAGATATATGTTATCAAGCCAGCAGATAAATAATTTGAACATTTGTTAGACTAAGTTTACTTCCTTCAGGTTCTATGGCACTTTTCTGTGGAGGACTTACATTTCATTCTGGAAGCAGAAAACCTTACTTTAAGAGATAAATAATAAGTTCACACGGTTTTGTTGGAAAATCTGACCCAACAACTGTGTTGGTAAATGTAATATGACTTTTTACCCTTCGATTATCTGCATTACAGGTTTTTTTTCCACATACAAACACTGAGGCACTAACTGCTCCATCTCCTCCAGCCCTGAAGAAATCCCTCCCAAAGGCCAAGCTAACAGTATTTTGGAGCCTCTCCTGCCCTATTACACTTAGACATAAATCTCCATATTGTCTATCAGCATTCTGCACCTTTCCATGCAAACTTACCTCTGCTATAAAGATGATAATTATGCAGTCCTTCTTTTGCTCTTCAGAAAGTTTGTACAGTAGGGAATGCAATGTATCGATCAGGTAATTTTGTTTTTCCCTTTTCACCGTAGGAATACCCATCACCAGGGAGACTGAAAAGAGAGAATGCCTCAAGCCATATAATTTCAAGGAAAATTGAAATTACATTTTAATTTTGATTTGATGTGACCATGAAACTTGGCAACAGTTAGTATTTCCTTAGCACTGTGACAGCATTTGCTCTACTACCTGGAAGGAGAGATACCTCCAGCCAAGTTTAGTTTAGAGACACCTGTGTCTGTGTCATAAACACCAGGTCTACATTTGAGAACTTGGAAATCCTACTACCTCTGGCAAACACGTAGGTGTTTGCTGCTGAGATTCAAAAGTGAGTATTGCAAAATAAGTGCTTGCTCTTGTTTTGGATATCTGAGTAGGGAGGGTTAAACCAACACTGCTGTCATGAGCAGGTTCTCACAGGAAATGAATGCTGTGTATCTCAGAAAGGAATCCAATTCAAAAATCCTTCTGAGCAGTTTAATTGATATGCATTAATGATTTTCATAGCATCAATAAGAAGAAAATAACTAAGATGTCATTGTTATTAAAAATAAAGGAACTGAAATTGTCTCTGGCAAAGACTCCATTAGTAGCAAACCTATGCTGTATTGCATCGTTAGACCATAAGCAGGATGTCTCTTTTTTCATTAGTATTGGCATTACTTAAATCAGCAGCCAAACATAGCTCAGTAAACCTGCGGAATCTTAGTCCTTGCAGATGATTTCTATTCTCCAAAATCTCAGAAGGCTGGTGAGGAAGCAACAGTTTGAAATAAAACAGTAGGAGCAGTTAGTGACATGCTTCTGACTTTAACTTCCATGCCAGTGTCAGCTCAAAAACACCAAAGTGCCAATGTTCCTTCCCAGCACATATCCTGCTAAACCATTGGTGTTTGTTTCATTTTATACACTAAAGGTCATCCTGTACTTATTAAACTTGCAGTCCTACTATTGTGATTTTCCTGTACAAATAAAAGAAGATTAAACATGGAATATTCTTTTTTTAGTGACACTGATCTATGGTGTTTGGGTTTTCGGAGTTACCCTTTTGTTTTCCTTTTCTCTTAAAGAATTTTTCCCATACAGGCAGCTAGGAGACAAATCACTGAGTACTTAAGAGAGACGAAAGGACCTGGCCACAAGAAGGGAGGGTCTGCGAGCTGCCNGGAGCCCCCCTGCAGCCACGGGGGAACCATCGCACCCACCCTGCGCACCGGGAGCCGCCAACACCCCTGCCTGCTGTGACCGTCACTGCGCGGAAGGGGAAGGTGCCTGCGGCCGAGAGAGGCTGTCACAGGGTTACTGGTTCTGTTTTGTTGTTACTACCACAGTTATTGTTGTTGGTTGCCTTGTTGTTTATATATATACATATATATAAGTAAAGAACTGTTATTCCTATTCCTCATATCTTTGCCTGAAAGCCCTTAATTCCAAAATTATAATAATTCGGAGGGGAAGGGGGTTTCATTCTCCATTCCAAGGGAGGCTCCTGCCTTCCTTAGCAGACACCTGTCTTTCAAACCGAGACATATGGGCACTCCAGTGAGAACTACAATACTAGATCACATTGCTACAACTACACCTACTAATGAGAAGGCTGTAGGAAAGTTATCCATTGTCATGAGCATGGCCCAGGGTTTGGGGTTTTTCTTAGTTAAATCAAAAATCACTGCCAATGTTTCTTCATATAAAATCACCCTAGAGAGAAGTAAAAATTCCAACAAAATCTAAAACTCAGCAAAATGGTTGACTAGTTTCTTCTTTGCTTACTATTTTTGCATGTTCCTTTTACCTGTCACATGACATGTTAGGACAATGCATTTAAAATCTGTAATATAGTTCACTGAAATTCATTATGTTTTCTACAGGTGTCAGCTGATTTCTTATGTGGATGAAAAAGCTACACTGAAGATATATTAATATCCTTTAAATGATCACATCACCTTTCACTTTGCTTCTCACATTGGCAAACTGAGTGCATTGTAAATTCACCTTGGCTTCCTCATCCATAATAATTTTGTGCAGAAAAAAATGTCAGCTATTGCATCTTAGCCATATGAATATATGATTAAAACAAAAAATAGTCTTGTTTTTCAATTAAGATTATTTTTTGTTCATATTTCAAAAGGTTTTCAGAATACTTTGAGATAAAGACTTGAAATAGGGGTGGGCATTTTAAAAGTACTTTTGCTATTGCCATTAAAATTCCTTCAGCTTGGCAACATTAGAAAGCTAAGGCAGAAAATCCATTCCAAACTTTTGAGTATACTTCATTGCTAGAAATTAATATAAAATAAAAACATATAGAAAATAGAAGCCAAACTTTATTTCCTACCTCCAGTTCTCTGTTGCCCAAAAATAACATTTGGGAAAATTGCATCTTCATATTCTCGAAGGTGAGGGAGATAGTAGTACATATTTGTAAGATGCATGGGGAGTTTTCTGGGGATATCACCTAAAGATACAACAAACACAGAGATACACATAAAGTAAAAAGCCAGCAGAGAAGCCTATTGCTTCACCTGTTTTGTTCAACTGGTCACTGGCAGATTACCACACACAATTCAATCATAACTATTCCTCAGAAGTGATTATATGTTATATATATTACATTATATTAAATTGAGAATTTCCCAGTACAACTCCTTCCCACCCAGGTGATGGTGCAGAGCTCCAAGCTTGAACATCCTGGGAACACCATCTGTATTTCCCTGTGTCTACACACTTGCAGGATTGAGTCATCTTAAAACACAGTAATTAGTTATTTTAAAGGCAGCAGTAAAAAACTGTTCGGTTTGGGGTTCTTTTTTATATAGCTGGCAAAAAAATTTTAAATGAAAAGAAACACAGATTCTGATTAATAACCTCCTTAACTGCTTAATAAACTTAAATGCTTTCCCCAAAAAGTAACACATGGTGGTTTTCACAGCTCGAGCAAAAGTTCTCAGTTTATAAAAAGTCCTATGATAAAAAGAATGACCACATACAGGCCTTTAAAAATTATTCAAGAAACAAAAGGCTATAGCAATTAAGAGAAAAGTAGGGATTTTTCTTGTTCTTTACTACTTTAAAATAAAGATGAAAGCAACAGAAGGTTTAATGACTGGGATGGAAAGTTACTTTTCCCAAGGAATGCACCTAAAGTAACTCCCAAAATTTACCACTCTTCAAAGTTACATACAAGTATCACAAAAACCATCATTAGCTTTATTCACTCAGCTTAGATCAAGGAAGGCAGAGGCTTACTGAATGGGCAGTATATTAAGTGTTTAAACTTCCAAAAGATACTCCCACTGAAAATTAGGACTAAAAGAAGATTCCCTACCTTACAGAAAACCCCAAACAACCATATATGTATATATATGCCCAGACATTTGTGTATGAGAGAGAGACCCACAAGTCCTTCCACACTGTTAAGCCATTAAATATACTGGAATTTTGCTGCATAGAAACCTTTTTTTTAAACCATCTTCACAACTTTTCAAGGACTTTCCTTCTTTATTTGGAAGTAGTACCTGTCAAGTATTGGGCAAGGGAGTTTAGTTCCATTGACTACAATAAACCTTCTAATTTTGGTTATATAATAAAACATGGCTGGAATGGGAAGAAGAAGGGTAAGTAAAAATAAAAGGAAAATTATTCCGTGATTTTAAAAAATTTCTGCCTTAAATCCTGTGAACTGACAGGTTTAATACTTTCTGAAATTTAGCTGAGTCCAATAAGAACCAAAAGCAGGGGGAAGGGGAACTTGCACTCTCCTTAACTGTTATTTTGTGCATTAGGCAGTAGCTCTTTGCCCACGGTATGTGGGGCTACTGGGGGCTGACAACATGACTCTATTCTAAAGCTCCTAATGCCATCACCCCGCCAACGCTCAGCCCTTTGTTTATACATGTCTGAACAGTCCCAATGAATTAATATTGGATAAACAGAAAAAAACTGGCAGGAAAGAACAGGAGAAGAAACAACTCTGACTATACAAAGAAGAAATGCACATTGTTCTTTCTTCCCCTGTAACAGTCCTGGTGAATTCCCTATTTTAGTCCGATTATCAGCCTGCTGTACTGAATGAAAATAAGTATTGTTAAATGGTAGTTTTCAGTCACACCCAGACTCTTTCTGAAGTTGGGGTATACTGTGAAATGCCTCCAGCACAGAGATGCCTCTTCTAGTTTCCCTTCTCTCCCCAGGGAAGTAGCTCTGCCAATCTCAACAGGGAGGAAGGCAGATCCAGCACAACTACGTCATTTATTTTAGGTGACAAAATCACACTGTCAGTGTAACTACAGTGAGCAGATGGATAGAGATGTACAACAGTCTGTAAGGCAAGGTAACAAAAAAGTTCAATTAAACAATGGGAAGAAGCCAGGTCACTAAACTTTACATGTTGGTGTCCTTAAAAAAAATATTAAAAAATAAAAGCAGAGAAAACCCCTACAAACCTGTGTGGTTTTTTGTCATGTTTATTCTTCTTGCAACTATATGTTTAATTTCATCTAGGGCACTGTTCAGTTCATGTGATCTTTTTTTATTTTCCTTTTCAGCATAAAATAGTCTTTGCTGAAGTTCCAGAAACTGGTGTTGGTACATGTCCAGGTCATTTCCTGCAATGAGAACATAATTTCTTTTCTAAATGGTGGTTTGTATGATGGAATGAAGTTAAAGAATAGGAAATTGCCCAGAAGATGACATCACCAAAGCACATAAAAAATAATGAAGTTTATTCAGGAGAAGAAAAAGTCTGGAAGAGTATTAAGAAGGTAGAGTTTAGGGAGCACAGCTGGGTAAAGGTAAATTGAAGACAAAACCAAGAATACGAAATCCATAATAAGGCAAAAGTCAGTGAAAGTCTGTGAGTTGCAGGGGAAGGTGCTACATTTTTCACCAAACAACAAACCTTGATGACCCTTTTCACACTGAAAAGTATAATTATGTAATGGCTTGCCATGTGTATCAAATACTATTAAGAATAAAACAGATATTAAAAGCATTCAGTCTTCATCTATGAGTTACAAAGTGTCAGGAATATGTTAAGAACTATTACTAAAGATGGTTAATATAAAGCAATACTTCAATAACATCAATCCTTTGCAACAGAGAGCGAAGAAAGTAGAAAGGGACTTCTGCTTCATTTTAAAATGTTTTATAATGCTGCTTCTTTTATTGGTCTTGCTGTGGTTTAGTCGGTTGGGTTTGGTTTTGTTTTTTTTTTTTTTTCTTTAGTTAAATGCTGTTATTTAGAGATTTCTTCCATTCTATTTGTGGACTGTGCTGAGTCTTATCTGGGGCAGCTCTCATTTTCTAGGACCCACCATTGTCTCTCTGGAAAAGTGAATTCCCAGGGATTCTAACCTGTAAAAGATGCTACAAGCAAAATGCAGAGGTAACACAAATTTGTGAGGATTTGCAGATGTGTTTCAAACTGGAATTAATTTTCATTTTAGATAAACAGGGGGTTTTATTTGCATTAAACACAAGTCCTTAATTTAATCAGTAAATGTGTGATTGGAAAACTGAAGTTTAAAACACCTAGGAAGAAAGTGATTAGAAAAAAAGAAGTAAACATGTGATTTGTATTATCATTATTTACCTCATTAAAATTTTTAAGTATATTTAGTAAAATGCCCATAAAATGAATGCTTCCTAAAATTTTTAACACCCTTGAAAACGTTTTGACTTGCAAGAAAGGCATTCATATCTATGAGTATTTTATACTATGCAGCTATGAACATAAATTTAGCATTGCTGAAGGAAGGGGAAATCTGGATTATTTCAGCTGCATGCAACAACACTTCTACGTGATTGAAGTAGGCTTCTCTAAAAAAATTGGAGAATAAATAAAAAAAAAACAAAACCAAAAACAAATGGAAGGTCAAAACAGATAAAGAGTCTACCTTTAAACAATATAAAATAGATTAAATAGATTAAAATAGATTTCAAATTTTAAAATCTGTCACAAGGCATCAGGCTACAGAACTAGAACCCCAAACAAGCTAAATTTTTGGGATACCTAAGGAAGATCCCTTTCATCAGCTACCATGTAGGAATACACTTTCTTGTTTATGCTTTTCTTTTGTAGCTGTGTTTCCAATGCTATAATCCAATCTTTAGGATTTTTTCCGTTAGAATGTATACAAATAAAATGAAAACAGAAGGTTTAAGCTGATTTAGGTGACTGACAGATAATCATCACACCATTTTCATAGCAAGAAAGTGATTCCAGATAGAACACCAATACATGTAAACATAGTGGAGATTTATCTTGCAATTACAAGACAAATTCAGAAGTATAAGCTAAAGATACAGTAATGGATGTGAGTTTTTCTTTAAATTCCAATTTATAGAAGGAATTAGTAAAGAAATTGCAGACAAATTATAAAGTCATAGTCCCTCTCTTCACAATTCTCTCAGCTATGCAGGGTCAGTGTGACTCAAAATCACCAGTGTCACCACTGGGCTGACACTTTGGCAAGCACCAAGTAATGGCAGTTGTATTTGCTTATTTACAGGTGAGCCTACCAAAATAACACAGGTGCCTCTTGGAAATAAAATGTCAACACTCAACTATCACTGAGTGCACCCAAAGAAGCTGACATTTATAATCGGCCTTATCTATTTCTTCAGGCCAGAAGAGGGAAACTACATCTTTAAGTCTTTCAGAATTGAACCCTCTGTTCAGTTAGCAGAACAAGATTCTTAGTAATCACTTATCTCACTTGATTTTGATAGCTCAGGAAGCAAGGAACATAATATTCACCCACCCTTACTGAAGAATGAATTTATTATAAAAGTACATAGTTTGAAATAGAACATGAAATGTTGTAAATTTTACTAGAGCACATGTAAATAAGCAACATTAAGTATTACTAAACTTTTGGCAAAACATAATTGTTTAGAAAGCAGTATGAAGCTAAACACCCTAAATATTTCAACAGTCATTTAGTTTAAATGGATTTGTGTGTGTGTGTGTGTGTGGAAAATGTTCTTTCAGCATCTAATGATCCACAGAGAACTAAAACAGCTGCTTGCAACAGATTGCTAGGAAAGACACAGGGCATTTTTACAAATACAGAGCTTTCTGACAAGGAGGGCCAGGGAGATGGAGCTTTGGGTACAGCATGAAACACTCTCTGAGCCCAGCAACAGCCTGACTTGGCAATGCCTTGTTTAACAATGGTTCCATCAGCAGCAAGGAGCGTCAGAATAAAACCAGAAAAGAGCGAGATGAGGACCTACAGCAAAACTACAAAAAGCAAATGAAGGTAAAGGAGGCCCTGCAGAGAGACCCCAACAAATCAGACCTGGGCAATCACCAGCCGCAGGAAGTTCAACAAGGGCAAGTGCCGCATTCTGCATCTGGGATGGGACAACCCTGGATGTACAGACAGACTGGGGAATGAGAGGCTGGAGAGCAGTACTGTGCAAAGGGACAGCAAAGGGTCCTGATGGAAAGTTGAATGTGAGTCAGCAATGCCCTGGCAGCCAGGAGGGCCAGCTGTGTCCTGGGGGGCATCAGGCACAGCATCGCCAGCCAAGCAAGGGAGGGGATTGTCCTGCTCTGCTCTGCACTGGGGCAGCCTCACCTCGAGTTCTGGGGGCTGTTTTGGGTGCCACAATATAAAAAAGACATTAAGCCACTAGAGAGTGTCCAAAGGAGGAGTCTGGAGGGGAAGCCGTATGAGGAGTGGCTGAGGTCACTTGGTCTGTTCAGTCTGAGAAGAGAAGACTGAGGAGAGACCTCATTGTGGTCTACAGCTTCCTCGTGAGGGAAAGTGGAGGAGCAGTGGAGGGGCAGGCACTGATCTCTTCTCTGTGGTGACCGGTAACAGGACCCAAAGATATAGCATGAAGTTGTGTCAGGGGAGGTTTAGGCTGGATATCAGGAAAAGGTTCTTCACCCAGAGGGTGGGTGGGCACTGGAACAGGCTCCCCAGGGCCGTGGTCACATCACCAAGCCTGACAGAGTTCAAGAAGCTTTTGAACAAAACTCTTGGGCACATGGTGTGACTCTGTGCAATGCCAGGATTTGGACTCAATGATCCTTGTGGGTCCCCTCCAACTAAGCATATTCTGGGATTCTATGTAAAGGCTTCTTCTCCCCTTGGTGAGCTGAAGATGAATCACTCTGCTGGGCTAAGAGCAGTTCACTGAATTTCCCTTCCAGGAAAAGTCAATGAGGCTACGCTGGCTACAAGCCATGGGAGCAAAAAAAGACCCAGCCACCTCCCAGACACAGTGATAGCACTCAAAGATTTTTCAGCTCTACTATAGCTTTCCTCTGACTGTTAACTACACATTGGCATATTTACCTATGGATCCTGTAATTCTAAGATAGCAACATTTTAAATAGTTTTAAATGTGCTGTGTTATCTCCTAATAGATACATTATATATATAACTTTCTGCACTGCATATTGAAACAGTTTAAAAACAATACTAATCTCTAAAGCAAATACTCATTCTAAAAGCCAACTGATTATTTCTCTTAGCTCCACACACATATTCCTCTATGATCATAAATGCTTCCAGTCTCATTAGTGATTTCTGGCAATATCTAAGAGCTGTGGAACAATTCATCACTATGTCCTCCTAACACTCAAACAGAAAGGAAAATAAAAGGAGAATTTGGAGTGGCAGAAAGGAGGGAAGAAAACACTCCAAAGTCTAGCAGTGAGTCTTGTTCCTATCTCTTGATTACAAGCTACATTGTTTTCCATACCTAAAGACTGTTTCTTTTAGAAACTGAAATTCGGTTAATGGCCTCCTTAAAAGAAAATTATATAAGCACACTAACTGCAAAAGATCTTGTCATACTCGGTGCTTGGAACCACTGCTCACTGTTCAGGTTAATGAGGCATATTAAACCACTGAGGTATGCATTGCACTAATAACTGGCAGTTTATTATCTCCCCGTAACTGATCTGAGAGACCTTTCTGAATCATGTTACATGCTTTGCACGCTCAGGTTTTGTGCTCTCCGAGTAAGGAAGGAAAAAAAATTCCCCAAACAATGCCTCTGTCTCACATCAGAACAGCAAGTTCTTAGGCAAACACTTAAATTCAACAATGTGCCTTACCCTTAACTATTTTGTTTAGAGTCTTACAGCACAGTATTATTTGTGTGTTCCAAAATGTTTGAGACGTCTGTTTGCCTTTGATAGTGTCCACATCAGGAGCAAAAAGGCAGTGGAGGGACTCTGCATTAACCCAGGGTCATCAAAGAAAACACTGTGCCAGCAATTTGGGGCAGGGGAGCTAGGGTTCCTCTATTCCCATAGAGGGCATACTGGGAAGAGAATCAGAATATTTTCACTATTTAAACAAACATACACCTTCCAGAGTTAAAGGCAGATCAAAGTTAATAACTGGATTTTAAAAACTCACACTATTGTCTAATGAACATGGACTCAGTCTTGGGTTTGGCATAAAGTACTTTTTACTGAACAATTTACATACTGTATCTAACTGAAAATAGATAAGCAAACTTGTTTCAAAGAAAATACAATTTAACTCTAATACTATTCTCTTCAATGTAGGCAAAAAATCCTCATTTTAGACTCAGGTCCTTCCCTATATTAGAATGTAGTGAAAAGTGATCTTAAAAGAGTCAGAGCATCACCATATAGGAAAGCAATATTACTAAAATAAGTGAAAAAATATAGAAATTTTAATGGATATTGCATGGTGTTTGCCCATAATTGGTATACTTCGGTTTTAAGGTAGTACTCATTCACTTCAAGAAATGGCTATTGCTTTGTTCTGGTTGGTATTGTAAATATTTTACTTCTCTTCCGGAGGTAGCAACAACTACTAAATTATACATATATTTAAGTAAATGCCTAGCCACTAACTAGGGTATTCCTAGACAAAACTCTGTTCCTCAGGACTCAGTGTACAACACTAGGAAAGCATGAATGTCATATGTTTACACTTAAGTACAGGTTTTGATGACACACTGTACAACAAACAAAGAGAGGTCTGAAATGCTCCCTTATCCCTTTCTCTACAAAACCCAACAATAACTGGCCTTCTTTTTGTACCACGAGATTTATGGCTAAGTTCCTCTACTCTTTAGGCACTGTCCCGCCTGCAGTAAGAGCAGACTATTCATTTAGTAAATTACACACTTAGAAGCCAGTAAAACTACACAGCTTTTCTAAGTCTTGGATATGAATTTTGATATAAAATTTTGCATCAGTAAATACTAAGCTTTAAGTGGACCATTTGAGGCTGTTGTATGTTGGGTTTTGTTGGGGTCTTTTTAATGCCAAAATGCAGAACTACACAAAGAAACTGAGTAAGCAATTGATGGACTGGAAAAACTCTTTCCTTATCACACTGTGCATTTCAGCCACATCCCAACTGCATGTTGGGGCAAAACCTGAATGTGCAACAACCTCTGTTTGCTCTCAGTGTCACTGGAAGGAAATGTACACATGAAGGGAAGATGTAGCCTACCAGTCAGCTGGGAAAAATGGTGGTTAAATGCAGCCTAGCAGTCCTAGAGAAGACAGGAAGATTAGCTTCTGCATGTTCAGAAATTGGGATAAGCTGTATTGGCTGAAGTGAGAGCAGTGTAATTCAAGACTTCCTTATCAAATCTGTCAATTTGCCACTATTTAATTGAAGCTTTGAGCCAGAGTGTGCTGGTTGGGACTGGACAGGAAACCTGCAAAGAACTCCATCACAAATGACAGAATCTCCTGTGGACCTGCACTTGGCTGCACAGCTGAAACAAAGCATCACACCATAGGCAGAAGATGACTGGAAATATAAGAAATGTGTAATCATGCTGTCTGGGCTAGCATGTACATTACTGTCTTTCAACTGGGAAAAAAAATACTTAAATCAGAAATACCTCTTTAACCCTTTGCAATGATGAAACATTTTTCCCCCTGATTTGTGGAACAAAGTAAAAACATAGATGCTAAAAAAATTGATGATCTTTACATATACTTCTGTGAATGTAATCATATAAACAGTTTCTCTCTTGTTTGTCCCACCTCAAATGAATAACTAAAGAAATTCAGGTTTCACAATGTTTGACTCAACATGTATATTTTAACGTGCCTAGATCCTTGTGACATCATATTTCAGCATCAATTTCTCCTAACTTCCAGGAAAATCTTACTTTTAATTTACTTGGACAAAGTATCCCATAAATTTAGGTGAAGAGGGCAGCAACATGTTACAAATCAATTCAAAGAGATTTAATCTTGTAACCTTTGAGACTCAATGGAAGAAGCACTGCCGTAAGAGATGCTCTGATTTACCTGCTGTGACTTACAAAAATTTCACTGTTATTCAGCAAAGACACCAAAATTTCTTTTTATTCAGGAATACCATTTCCTCTGAAGAAACTTTATGTAAGTTCGTAACGAGTTTATAATGTGTTTTTGCCTTCTGTTTTTCAACAGAAAAAATTGCTACCTCCTTACATTTACTTTATTATTTTTATATACTTGTGATTTTTTTTATGGATTAGTATTTACATGGAAAACAACAGCTAAAACTATGTGAGAAAATCACTACGTATTGTTGTTTCTCAGAACTACAAATCTATATGAAGAGTGTTTTTATGAGAGCAAACCATTTTGGTCAGGTGAATTAACAAATGAATTGTAACTCAGTTTCACAAGTAGAAACATCTGCATCATCCTAACAACAGCCTTTCCTATGCTCAGATACAAACTGTTTCCTTCAGACAGGTTTGGCTTGGGGCCTGGGGAGGGACCAAAAAGTTCACAGCAAAACCATGCAGGACGTGGAACAGGAATTGCTGCAGCAGCCCAGCAGATTGCTTGCTAATAGCAGCCTGTGTTCACAAGCACTCCAGAGGATGCTGAAGGAATCACCACGCAACTTTAGACACAGCATTAGCTTTTGCTGAAGATCTGATCATTACCAGTTGTCTCCACAATTACTTTTATCTCTTTTTTTGTTTTCTGGCCGCAAAAATATCAGCATATTTAGTATGAAACCTTTGCTTATATTTACAAAGCAATGGAAAAAGTGACTGTAAAAACATCTTCCTAACCATATTTAAAATATTCACAGTATTATCCATAATGACTGAAGTCTAGTGACTGCGGTAGATCCTGATCTTTTATTTTTAAGTGAATGAGTGAGGACCATCTTCCCTGCTATGCCAGTTTGAGTTATGTGTACTCGATTTTAGTCTCACAACTCCAAGTCAATACTCAGGCTACACATAATAGTCAGAAGCAGCACCGAAGAGCCAATTATTTACTCTGTCATTGACAGCAAATACATTTCAACTCAAATCTCTCAAGCTACCTTTATTGTAAGGTGTTGAAAGGTCACTGGCTTAAGCTATTGATTTTAATTTGCACAGAAATGGGGAGAGAGCCAATATCCAATTTAAACTTCTAATATTCAAGGGCTGAAAGGCTCCGAGACTGCAGACAAACTGAACAGGGCTATTATGTACTTTTTATATTATAGAAGTACTTAAGACCATTAGTCTTGAGCTCAGGTGCCCTGTTCTAGTTGTACAAAGATTATTTACTATCCCAAAATTACTGCTATCCAAGAAACAATTAATTAAACAGAAACCTGAGGGAATACTTCAGACTACTGCTGCTTAGTGTGATTGACTGTAGTCAAAAATCAAGAACAGGCTAAACATTTCAATGGGCAGAGCAGAAAAGTTAACAAAAGTAAGGGGAGATTTAACAAATGTGTGGAAGAAAATGAGCCAGAAAACATTTGACAAATGAGGGAAAGAGATGGGAGCTGACAAGCTGCAACAGTACTTGACCTCACAGTAACTGGTGGGCTAAGTGAAAAGGGCATTAGAAAACACACATCATAGTTTGAGATGCACCAAAGGTGGAAATTCCTGTAGTGCTCTAAGCATGACAATGGAGAGTAAATTCAGCAGGGCAGAAGGAAAAAAATAGAGGTTTAACAACATCTAAGCAGATACCTGCCTGTTTTCAGAACAAAAGATTAAGTTCAAACCCCTTTCTTAAAAAAATACCCTGTGACAACAACAGAGTATTAGTGGGTTTGTTCCCAATGCTTCTCTCCCTGTGGAAAAAAGTAATAACCTTTGTTGTTGTTGTTGTTGTTGTTATCTATGGCTGGCTATTCTTAAGGTTTTCTGGATGGGTAGAAGGTTTGTCTTCTAAAACCCCTTGGGAGCAAAGACTACATTTTCAGTAAAATAAACATAATACAAAGTCATTCACTACATACTGCTACTTTCTCCTCTAGTTAATAATATTAACTATTTTATTTACACATTTGTGAGATTTACCACGATTAAGAAGGTCTCTGAAGAGTACATATTCACATATGCAATGGTTAAAAGTTTGCTAAAAAAACAGGTGCTAATAATGATAGTAATTATGAAAATTATACCATCTGAGGGGAATTAGTTACTCAGTTTACTGTGGAGAGGAGCCAACTGTGGAAAGAGAAGTTAAGACAACACATATACACCACAACACACATTATCCCTCTTCCCCAAAACAAACAAACAAACCACAAACAAATAAAATCCCAAAGCAAAACAGCCCAGCATGGAATGTCATCAGAGAAACGTCAAAAAGAAAGTGAAATGAAAACGTAATGTCAGTAATGAGGAGTCCCAAAACGTGAGCCACAAGACAACACAATGGTAACTGCAGATTGGAAAAATGCTTTCATTCTGACATCTCTTGGACCTTAGTCTCCGAAGACATACCCTTCATTTTTCCTTCCCCACTCCTAGCAGGACTGCCGCTGAAGAAAATGAAGTGTTGTAAGGTAAACAACCATTTAGCTGACCAAAAATGCTTAAAAGGCAGGAGGATCAGCACTACCTTGACTCTATTCAATAAGCCACTGTGGGGCCAAGATCTCAATCACTTCTATTTGTTACAGGAACAATTAATATAAACAAATTATCCACTAGCTAGACTTGTGTTCATCCCAGAAATTACTAATTGGTTTATTCTAATTCTTCTGCACATATGAAAACAAACCTATTGTAAAGGTGTATGTAGGAAGCACTCAAAGATCCACTCTCTCTCCCTCACCCCAAACCAACCACCCCCTCACCCATAACGAGCCACATCTGCAAGTCTCAGAGATACTATCTGGAGACACCTTCTTATTTCTTTTTGGAAAATACCATCAGTTTTATCTTTCCTATATTAGCTCAGAGAATCTTAGACATGGCTTTATGTAGATCTATCTGGCATGTACCACCTACATAACCTATTAAAAAGAGTGTATCATTTTAAAGTTTAGAAAAAAAAATATAAAAATTCAGATATTTTTCTCTGCATTCTGGTCCTGGAAATACGCACTGGAAAAAGTGACTGTATGTGAGGCACAAATACAATTGCAGGATGGATAATGCTACTTTATCCTCCCTGACATTAAAATCAAAACCACTTAAAAAGTGACAGCCACAGCAAACACGTTTAGATTTTTCTTTCCATCTTAATGCAAGATGCCTGTTAGAAAAAGAGTAAGAAGAAAAGGAGAAAAAAAGAGTTAGGAAAAAAAAGTTAAAAAGAAACTTTTATTGTTTCTTGAACTTAGGGTTGTATTTTCAATAGGACAAGTATGGCCCAAGGATCCAATCCTGTAAGCTGTTTCGCAAGGTTGTGCCTGGGTGCAGTTATGCCATGATGCCGGGGGAACACACGAGACCCGCATCCTCAACCCTACACGCGGCCAAGCCTCGGGGCCACACAGGTTCGTCACTTGCCCGGCATGCCCGGAGAGCCGAGCGGGTCCGGAGCTCCGAGAGGGGATGGGGCGATCCAACGCGCTCCCCGCCCCCGCCCGGTCGTGCCCTGCCCGGACTCGCCGCCGCACGGCGGGATGGAGCCGCACGACGGCGCGGCTGCCGGCGGGCGGACCCAGGCAGGCACACCGGG
>VWZW01008207.1:0-18386 GCA_013397115.1 Edolisoma coerulescens | reverse complement strand
CGACGGCACGGCGAGAGGGGCACAGCAGGTACCACCGCGCCTCTCGCCCTTCGCGCCCCGGACGGACAGGACGGGGCGCCCCCGCCGCTCACTCTCACCTCGGCTCCCCTGCCACACCGCGTACCACAGCAGGGGGAAGGCGGCGCCGAGGCACAGCGCCGGCAGGACCTGCCCGAGCCGCAGCCGCATCTCCCGCGCGCGCTACCCGCACGACCCCCACGCCACCGCCTCCACCCGGGCAACGCGGACCGGGCACGCCGCGCTGCCCTGCCCGCCCCCTGCGCCGAGGGCCGGGACATGCCCTGCCGCGCTGCTCGCCGGGCGGGGCCGCCGAGCCCTCCCGCTACAAATCGGCGTTCTCTGAGGAGCGGGTGTCCCCGCTGCATTTTACGTGTCCCTACCGACGGGCACCCGCTCCTCCCGCCGTCCGCATTTCTCCCGGGAGACACAAGCCTCGTGAACGAGTGCCCACGCCAATTGCCGCTGTAAAGCCCCTGGCAGAGCCCTCCCCTGTCCTCAGCCTTCCCGACGCTCGGACCCACACTGAAAAACCTCTTGACTGCGGCAAGTATAGGCTGTGTTTTCAAGGCAAAAACGTCTCACGACGGACACTTCGACAGGTGCAGTTTAGCCCAAGTCATAGCAAAGGAATAAGATGAATGTGTCTTACAAACAGGTGCTGTGAATCTGCTTGTAGATAGGGCCGGAGACTTGTAGTTAAGGAAGTAATGGAAGAAACTATAAATTCCAGAAAATGCTTGACAGAGACTGCTGCTTAGCCAAGGTCATGCTAAATTCCCAAACTCAGAGAGTTTCTTAAGACTTAATAGAACTATCTTATGCAAGGTGTGTGTGAGGGGGTGTGTGTGCATGTTAAGGGGGACATGGAGTAGGCAAATCTGGAAGTCTGTACCTTCCAAGTACCTCAGCCAATGGGGAAAAGGAGAGGGTGATGTGGCTGCGAAAAATGAGGATAATAAGGGGGCTGTGTCCTCCAACAATCTGAGAGATCCCATGGGAAATGACCTCTCCCTTTGTTCATGAATAAAGTTACATGGACTCCTCTATCTCCTTTGTGGACATAAACCTCTGGTAATGTGAATTCTTTCTCCACAACATTGTAATGGTTAACATTATTTTGCTCATTTAAAACCAATGCGGCATTTGTTTGCATATTGCTTATAAGATTGTGTCGGGAAGCCAAACTGTAGTGTACAATTAATACATGCATTTAGCATAGTCACAGAACCAGGTAAATAAACCAAGCTTTTCAGTTTACCTTTAAAGAGGAAGGACGGCAAGCAGCTGCAAAATCTAACCTGATGGAAGTCTAATGGTACACTGGTACCTCAACACTGGTAAAGGTATTATACTTCAGCCACTGTACTTCCCTTCACACATGTGCCTTTCCATTTAGGCACACACACCTGTTCGCCTTTTTAGGTCTTCAGCAATCCATAAGAAAAAAAAAAATTAGTCACAGTTTAGAATATGTCTTCTACAACATAGTTTATAAAGGGAATGGATACCTTATTTACCAAGGTTCCTAGAACCACTTACAGCAACACAGTTCTAATAGAACCACCTACGTTTTATTAGAAAAAATGTTCCTCCTTCTTATACCCGATTAGCAGGTATTCAGTGGCTTTTGCTTTGACATGTTCTCTACCTGCTCACAAATCTACCTTTCATTCTACACCTATGATAAAGAAAATACGGTTTCCTGTTCTGTGTTGCAAACATGCAAAAGACAGCTTCAGAAATCAGACTAGACTTGGGTAGCTCATAAAAGCAGTAAGCTGTTTGCTATCTGAACTATTACCTACTTCATTAATGTATTACTAGTATATATAATTCATTGTCTTATTTACCCAGACAACATAGTATTTTAGATAATTTGTTTTCTAAAAATATGCTTTTATTATTAATACAGTATCTCTTCCTTCCTTTTCTCTGTTTGCTTACTTAACAACTTATTTCATTTTGTACCGAACCCCCAAATCATTTGTGATGGTGTGCTGCAAAGCAATCCCAAACCCTACAACAGTGGTGTCCAGACACAGGTGTGCTGGAGTCTTAATGTCAATGCAGCCTTCATGTGCCACTCTTTATACTACCAACAGTATAACTATGTCCTTTTTGGAAATCTTAGACCTCACAAATTGTATATTGCTTCTCTGGCAAGGTTAGTGTGACCTTCCTGTGTTTGAATTACGATATAGATGGGTTTACATCGCTGTTTACTAATTATTTTGAATTATAAATGTTATTATTCATTAAAAATGCAGGAGACTGCCAGTAGCCTGCGTCAGTATACACATGAACTAAAAATCTCAGTGTGGCTCCATAAATTACCATGAAGCCTTGAGTTAGACCTCACTATTCCTGTCCTGTACTCATTTGTTATAAACTTCCCTCTATCTTCTGTTTCTGTGCCTTTGAAATTTTTTACTGAGAAATCTTCTTTAAGCTACACTTTGAATATGCATTTAAAATTGGCTAATAAGATGCAAGGCAATCATGACTCAATCCTCTTCTCCTACTGCCTCCCCATCACCATTTCCCTCTCCCGGTTAATAAATTAAAAGCTTAGGGCGCTAATTTTGATGGAGGGTCAATGTAGATTTTGGCACATTTGCAGTAAAATAGAGATTTAGAACTAAGAGGAACAAATGAGCATTAAATATGTCCCAAGTCAAGAATAAAATGTCTTTATTGGTTGGTGTTCTATCTGTTATAAAGCCAAAGCGAACATGTAAATGATGTAGTCAAGCAGGAGGGCTGCTGAAGATAAGATTAACAGAAATCTAACACACATTTAATTTTAGCTTATGTTCAGAGTGAGTAAGAAAAAAAAAAAAGACCATCACATACTTCCAGAAACTAATAACAAACTGACACAGTGTGCGGGGAACGTCTGTGGAGACTGCCATTGACTGCATTTGATGTTATTTATTAAGGCAGCAGATACAGCTACTCAGCCATGCTGAGTTGTGGTGACCATTTACTTGATGCTCACTTCATAGCTCATTAGCTTACGAGGTAGTGCATTAAGTGTTCCTCAAAAAAAAAAATCAAAAATCTCATGACAAACTGTCATGAGCTTCCACTGTACTAGGACCTACTTGCAAACAGGCTCCTTTATCTGCTTCATGCTTTCACGATATCTCCCTCCCAGGGCTCTCTTCACATGTTACTTCACATGCTCAAGAACTGTGTACAACTGGAATAAGTTGTGCTGGGGTTTTTGGTGGGTGTTAATTGTTTCAGAGCAGTTTCACCTCCCATCAGCAGACTTTCCGCATTTTTGGCAAACGGATCATCTTTAAAAAGTCTCTGTAGAAGAACACGTTGCTGAGTAACCCGTAATACTTAACACTAAGCAAGTGATTCAGTGGACTGGTTCTCCTTACCTGCAAGACAGAGTTCCTAGGCTTGTCCTTGTGCTTTGTAACTGAATGTCTCTTCTTGCTCAGATGATTGCTCCACATTTTTTTACTGTTTTCACACATCTGTGTGTAAGCAAGGGTAGCGATAAGAAACATTAAAATAAATATTTGACAAAATACAGGCTCCTGGGCGAGCCAAGCAGTAGATTATTTTGCATGTCCTTCATCTGCAAGGGTATAGAGCAAAGAATAACTACCAGTAATAATACATAATAGTTGCTGCCACGTAAAGTTTTCTGACTACAGAGAGATCCAACTGCTACTGCTGGTTATTTGCCCTGCTGTCACCCAAGAAATGGGATTTTAAAAGGTAAACAGGTCTTTACTTCAACCAAAGTCTCTGTGAAGGTAAGATTTGAAAGCAACTACTGAACACAAAAAGAGGAATGTAGAATTTTTTTTTAAGCTACTGCATGCTATTTTTGACTGCCTTAATATAATTTATAAATTAACTGAACATGATGATACAGAAGCATCTTGCATGATTCAAGTGCTAACATTTGTACAAAATCAAACATGCTTGCTGTTTTGCAATTTATAAAATTTATAAAAAGCTGTGGAAAAAACTGTCAAAAAAGCATGCTATTATATTTTTAAATAATTAAATTGGTTACACGTTTTACTTTAAAATACAGATTTAAAGTGAAGAAAACATCATATGAGCAAAAAAAAAGTGAAAGACTAAAACTTGCTTCCTTGCATCTTTTAAACTCATGTTTCAGAAGTGCTTAATTTAAAGCAAGACCTTAAAATCTGTCAAGCTTATCGCAACAAATCTAATTATATCACAGAGAACTGTTGTGCAATGTATTCTCAACACCAGATACTCTACACTTCAGTCCTGGAGACTGGAAGCAAAGAGAACTGAGAAAACAATAATCCTGTACTGCATACATGTATTGTTACAGTAAATCACAATAGGAAGTGGAACAAATTCCAAAACATGTAGTAGAAGTTACTTTTGTTCTTGACATTCCACACAAAAAAGTAATTTCTGTTTAAGTATAAATATAATGAAAAAATATTCATATTGGTATGAAGCTACTTAATCCATTAAAAGATGCCATGGAGCAGCAGAACAGTTTAATTTTGGTATAAAAAAAGCAACAAAAGTCTAATCAGCTAGAAATTTCCATGTGTTATTTGTGCAGACCCACGCTTTAAGGATGCACCTGCTGGACTTCCCAAAATTCCAGTAGCTCATGTTTTTAATGAACTATCTTGGCGGAATCCACACGTGGGCATAAAGATTGACAGGAAGGACCTGACCACCCTTACATTTCTTCACATTGTTGCACCTTCCCAATATCAAATTAACACCCTTTGGCTGCTGGTGTAGCCAGGACTCCTCTGATAAGAAGCATTCAGCCCAGCTATGTTTAAGTACCAGAGCAGCAGTGCGCTGCCAAGTTGTCAGATGGGAGGTATAGCACAATCTTTTGTTCCAGGAGTATTTGCTCAGAGTTGTTTCATATACAAGCTAGGTGGGAGCTGTAGCTTACACCCAGGTCCTGCAATACAGATAAATTTATTTCCTCCAGTTTCTGTTACCAGTTCTTAGGCACCGGACCTTTGATTTTTTTTCAATATATTTTCTGGGGTTTGGCTATCTTGGAACAACTTATATGAAGGTAATGTGATAAAACCATCATGTCATCTTGTCACCACGTAATACTTTTAAATAGAGATAAATACTTTCAAGCTTATTTTCACGCAATGCTCCAATGCTTTGAAAGTCAGATTGCTCCCATAAGCAGTTACATTGCCTCTTAACATGTAACATGCACCACCTCTCCTCAGTTTTTAAGAGTAGGAATAAGATATGCAAACAATTGAAGTTCACACATCAATGGTTTCCCCACGCAAAACTCTACACCCCTATGTAGAAATACAGATAGAGGATGCCAAACATATTGGTCCATGCTCTGAAATCCTCTGTGAGATAAAGGCCACCAGACCTGCTGTGTAGCTTTTGATTTTGTGTAAAAGGTACTTCACATTTCTACACATCAATTTCTACACATCAAAAAATATATCAGAATGTGGTCAAGCAAGTCTGCCAGCTCCCTTTCAACATTCCAAATTTTGCATACAATTCTGTGTTCAACCCATGTTTACTGAAACAATCATTAATTTTACAATGGAAGTAGTGACTGGAACTAAATGGAACACTCAGGCTCAACCGCCATTCAGCAAAGGCAAGGCAGGAACCATGGCAACACACTCCTTAAAATCATCTAGCCTAACTGTTGCAAGATGTGGAATATGTAAAAATTTTCTTAATAAAGAATGTCCTTTGGTGTTTTGATCTTCATCTACTTTCAAGCCTAACAACCAAGAAGGGAGATTTAACCCATGAAACAGAGAGCATCCAACAAGCTCTAGGTGATGTCCAGCTGTTAGGAAAACAAATCACATTTTGGTAGAATTGCCTTAAGGTTTAGGGCTGGACATGCATCAATGATCTCAGACCTTCACAGACCTCAGGGAGGTTAACAAAGCTTGGGAAGAAGCATGTACCACTGTGGACACAGTGGATGTCCCATTGTGCACACAAAGAATGCAGAATTTAGGGGCCAAAAGGACATCTGGCAGAACTCCCAAGATAAGGAAGAAACAAATGAAGACAATTCAGTAATTGTGCTGAAATCGGCTCCAACGGGGTAACGGGTAATTCTGGCAGGGGCAGATCCCGACCAACTCACGGAGCACCGACCCGAAAAAACCACTGGCCCAAATGGAGAGAGACTGAGCATGGGATTAGTTAGCATGGGAAGTGAGAGAATCATTAACCAGCAAAAAATAGAATACTGATTAGCAAGAGAACTATGTAACTTGTAGCCAACGATCACTAATCCCTTTGTTTGCTAAAAATGTATAAACAGGAAAAAGCTCTGATAGTTGGGGCGCTTGATCTGTGGATTATCAGGGAGCACCCAGGGCTGTGCAACTCTGAAACAGATACTCGATGTCTCTCTCGAGTATTGGCTTGCTGCACACCGGGCGATCAATCCAGGTTTTGCGGGCAGCAGTGACAGCGCTGCCCGGCCTGGCGGGGCAAGACGCGGGCGGGCGGCGGGCGAGGGAGCACGAGCACCCGAGGCCGATAACGGCCACCGGGAAAGGGAAGCATCTTCCCAGCCGGCACTTCCGCCGCGTCTCGTGCCCGCGATCACTTCCAGGTCGGGAGTTGGCTTCCGGCGGGATGCGGGGGGCGACCGGGACCCGCTCGGTCCCCGCCGTGCTCTGAGGGGCCACGGCGGCCCGGCCGCGAGAGGGCGCCGGCGGCAGCGCGCGGAGGCGCGGGCGGGGCGGGCCGGGAGCAGCGCCTGGGGCCGGGCCGGGTTCGGGCCCCGCTACCTTGGTGCCGCCGCCCGCGGAAGNCTCACGGGGAAGTGCGAGCTGCAGCGCGTCCTGGGCGGCGCGGAGGCGGGCGCGCGTCGGACTCTGAGCATAGGTAATGGAGGGGCCGGGGCAGGGCCGCGAGATTGCCTCGGAAGTGTCGTGTGGAGCAGTAAAGTCACAGGATCGTTTAGCGTGGAAAAGACCTCCAAGATCATCGATTCCAACCAGTAACCCAGCACTGACAAGCCCACCACTAAACCGTGTTTCCCAGTGCCACATCTTTTAAATCTCTCCGGGAATGGTGATGATCCAGCTACTGCCCTGGGCAGCCTGTTCAGCGCTTGAAACCCTTTCGGTGGTGACATTTTCCCTAATATACAGCCTAAACCTCCCCTGGCGCAACCTGAGGGCGTTTCCTCTCCTCCTGTCACTGGTTACCTGGGAGAAGGGACCGAACCCCTCCTGTCAACAGCCTCCTTTCCAGTGGTTGTAGGGAGTGATCAGGTCCCCCCTGAGCCTCTTGCTTTCCAGTAGCTGGAAACCAGTACCTGGTGTGCATCCCCAGAATTGTCACTCTTCCTTTCATCCCAGCTATCTTGTGAGAATTTTAAATCAATGCCAGAGGTAGCTTCCTTGTCTGCTTGCTAAGGAAATTCCAGTGTCATCAAAAAGTGAATCAGAAATCATACCTATTCCCCCAGAGTCTTCCCGTCACTTTGTGTATATGTTTTTACCTTCCTTTACTAAAAAAATTCACACTGAATAGACATAAATGCATTTTTTGGAGGTGGCGAAGGAAGAGTGATTTAACTTACAATTCTACTTGATGCAGAATGTTGATCTAAAATAGCAATTCAAGAAACTACTGAACACTTCTGTGGTTTTACAGTAACTTGCGGAAGTGACTGTACTTCCTTATTCTTCAGTAATAAACACAAAGTAATTTCTGAGAACAGGAAAATATCAATTGACATATTTCTCTCCTGACACCTTTTCAAATTTTTCTTTGTTTTATACATGGAATTGATGCTTTTAAAAATCCAAATCTACTTTCAGCATTGTACTGAAGAGTTATAAAAAGGTCTGTGGAAATTAAGACATTCTGTTACCTAAAAAACTGTTCATTTTAAGATTGAGTAATTTTTTATTACATGTATAAAAGGGATGTAAAATTTTACAATACTTTTATACTGTAGGAAGACTTATTGTCAATTATTTAAAACAGTTCAATTTAACTGTGACATCTACTTTTTTTCCATACTGCAGAACATTCACTGGAATCATCAAAAAATAAGGTAAGAGAGGCTACTTATGAAACTGTAATAAAACCTTTTTTCTGAGACGGTTCCCAGAAAAATAACCCATGCGTTTACTTTTTGAGAGTGGAGAACTGAAGAGGAATAAAGGGCAGAGAGGAGAAAACTTGGAATTTTGTGTTCTGTATGCTAGGTTTATTTAAGGTTTCTCAAAAATAGTCCCATGTCCCTTCAAATGTTTGTTTCATTGAAATCTCAGCTTTGTTAGCTACCTGTCTCCTAATTCTGAAGCATTATTTCCTTGCCTGCTCTTGTTTCAGTTCAATTTGGAAGAACATATTTCAATTCAGCAGTTGAAAGCAAACAAGAACCTAGACCAAGCAACTCTCCAGCTTTGTATTTATTCTTTATGCAACTCTTATTTAAACATTGTTGTTTACAGCCTGATAAAGTTACAAATTATGCTTTTATGTAATTTTTGCAGATATTTTGTACGCAATTTGAGCCAGTGTATTATAAGCAATTGCCTTAAATTGACCCTTTTTCTCTTCTAGTAAATAATACACACAACAGATATACAGAAGCTGAGCAATAATAATAAAGTAGATGATATCTTCATTCCTCATGAAGTCATTTACTGTGTTAACTTCCTAGGTTTTAAGAAATGCTGTACATGTTGAAGAAGCTGAAGTGGATAAGTGTGTCAGAGATATAATGAAAGAAAAGAAGATTGAACAGAAGGATACAGGGTGTGTTTGGAAACCTCTCTTTGTTCTCACTTCTTAGCACGTTCTTCCAGTTGCTTAACCTGACGCAGTATTTAGGTCATTCAACACAAGTATTCAGAATGAAATCTGAAAATAAGGTGTGGTATGTCCTCATCAGTTCTAGAAAATAAGTTGCAAAGTTTTAATTGATGTGGATTTGGGATTACTGTATCTCTGTTTTGCAAGTCCCCTCTGTTACTCCATATTTCTAATTAGTATGATTATTGCATAGGTTGATTACAAGAACTATATAATTCCTTAGATATATTTGAGAGAGTATAGTGATGCCTGATTAATGTTTGCATTCATCTGCGTAAGTAATTAGTGAGTGACAGGGAATAATCAAAATTTTAAAGTCTAATGAAATTCTTCTTTGAAACTATAAGTACTTCTGACAAAGTTTGACTGTAAGACTTACAAAAAGTTTGGGGGTAGGTGAAGGTACAGGGGTCAGGATGGTATATGGAGTTTTCTTGTGTCATAACAGAATTTAGGTTATTTTTTTTCTTCCATAATTTAGGGTAATAGAGTCTGATTGCAGTACAGGAATCAGCTAAAGATGTTTAAAATATTTAAGATCCATGTGGCAGTGTACTTAACCAGTATGCTGTAGTTTGAAAGATACACATAAAGCACTTCTTAATTTTGTTGTTTACATTGCATTAACGTAAGAAAGGTCTTACCTGGTAATTCAAGCAAGAATTTATGGCTAAGTAGGCCTATTTAAAAACTTCTCTGTGGTGTTTTGTTATTATTTCAGGTTTAAGACAAATTTGCATATATCCTTACTACAGATATCAGGTTATAAAAAACTGTATTTGAATGTGGAAAACCTAAGGAAGGTCCCATATGATTCGGAAAATGAAGAACATGAGGAACAGTTAATTGAGGTGAAATAATTTTTTAAATACAAATGCTGTTTGTTTTTTTTTTTTCCCCTCCAAGTCCAACACCTTGCATGAACTTATTGGTAGCATTCTTACCAGCTGGTCTATTTAAAGCTCTTTTTTACTTACAAACTGCAAAGCCATTGTAGAAGTGACACATTAAAATAAAGCCTCAAAGAAAAAAAAAAGGTAAACTAGAGTTATTTGCAATGGAATTATTTTGTGTGAAATCAGACAACAACAATATCTAAGCAGCAAAATAGGTTTGTGGTGGGTCACTGAAGAATCACTACTAAAAAGATATTTAACCTTATGCACACGTCTAACTTTGTAAACTGCTAATTACTAAATTAAAAGAAGACACTAATTTTTTCTTATTACTGCATCCCAGTCAATGTTAAGGAAGATAGTTTGATGCTGGAAGATAAAAACTATTTAACTATTTTCTTAGCACTTCATAATTATCTCAGCTTGCTATGGAAGCCCCAACACTGGCATGTTAAATAACTACTCATTGAGAATTTGTATTTCAGTTTATAGCTGTCCTATTACAAAATGATGCATAAATTAATTTCTGAGGTGGAACAAGTCTTTGTTTCTTTTGTATTTATACAGCATCTTTGTCTGTGAAAGGAAATTACCACATTTAATGTTAAATGTAATAACTTTCATAATTGCTGAAGTGAGCCATGGTAGCAGACTCCAGATTGCCACTAACAGAAAGAGCACTATGCAGATTGTATCCTGTTCCTTGGTGAATGGTTTCTAGTGTGCAGCAGCAAGTGTTCTGAATTATGTGACTTGGAATACTTGGGCAGCATAACATGGAAGTATATTTGTGCAGCTCTGGAATTTGCTGATGCCTCATGAGAATCTGAAGGCCAGAATCAGCAAACAGTGGTGTGACATCGGCTTCCAAGGTGATGATCCCAAAACAGACTTCAGAGGAATGGGGCTGCTGGGCTTAGTGAATCTGGTGTAAGTGAGAAGTATTTAATTCCTTTTGTAACTAATCTTCAATATATGTATTTTCTCTAGTTAATGATATTTCTAATAACAACTGAATAGAAGCAAATAGAATGCAGTATGTTCAACTTTTCTAGTGGCTGCACATTGTAAACATGTGGTGTGGTTGGGTGAGGACAAGAAGTGAGGGAAGGGACAGAAATTTGCCCAAGGCACCTTATTTTTTCGTTGTCATATGATAGAATTGGTAGGTTGTACCTAACTTGTCAAAAGCTGTAAAAATTCCTGAATGTAAAAATTCCTAGTGTAATGAAAAATAGACAAGTTTACATATCTTTGCTAAGCTAATTTTTGGACTAGGTTGAACATCATATTTGATGTTCAGATCACAATGATTTTTTTTTTTTACAGTATTAGTTCATGCTGAATATAATTTAATTTGCTGCCTTTTCCTTGGTTTTCATTTTGTGCCATTTTTCAGTTACGGGCTAGTTTTCACCTTTAGTTTAAAGCTACAGATTTTAATGTTGAAAACAGTATTTTTTTAAATGAATTTAAAATAATATTTTACATTGCCAGGTATTTTAGTAAGCATTACACCAATGAAGCTCGTCAGATCCTTTCTCGATCAAATCACCCAAAGCTGGGGTAAGTCACTTTAGGATTTTTTCTGGCTGCTTCTATGTAAGAGCGCATGTGAAGAGTGCTAAATATGTGTCCAGAAAGTAAAGAGGAAAAAATATATGAGATTTTTCCAGTAAAGAATGAAAAAAAGGGTCAAAATAGAAAGGTGTGAGAAACCAAACACAGAAAGCAATTTCTAGCTGGGAACTAAGTGCAGCTTTTTTTTCATAATGGATTTGTTGGGACAAAAATGTTGCAAAATATCGTGTTTATTTAACACAGTGAACACCTTTAACATTGTAGTTAGTTTTATTTGTAATAGACTTAGGTTAGATTTAGAAATTCATACTTATTTTTCACCTTCTTACTGATCCTGTGTTGGGATAGTATAGATTACCTCTTAAGGTCTTTTTTTTTGCTAGGTTTCTGCTCTGTAATAAGTATTTATAAACAGGTGTTTTGTTGTTGTTCAACTTGAAATTTGTTTTCGAAAACTTCATGTATTTAAACATTTAGCTAATTTTACAGGGAAATATGCTCTCAAACCAGTCAGATAAAATAATCTGATCCATCTAGTCCCTAGTTAACTTGATGACCTACCAAAAAACAGGAGCCCTTCATGACTTTGATTGTAAGTAACATTACTCTGTGCAACTCTGTCATGAACAGGATATATGAGACTTTTTGCTCAATTACATAACTATATAATTGGCACAAATTAATTAATTTTTACTTTTACTTCCCCACAAACACTTTAACTGTTGTTTAAGAATTTCTATTATAATGCTTTTTATACCATGCAAGAGAAAACCAGATTCTTTTAGCTTCAACAACAGGTTGAAATAGCCATTCCATTTACAGTGCAACAATGTTTTTCACATCCAATTTTTAATATTCCAGCAGATCTAAGGATTTCAAATGAACAAGTTGAAGTCAGCGTTGATTAGCCTTGCCATCTCAATATTACAATAACTTTTACATGGTTGGATGCACTAGGGAATGGTCTGTAGATTGGAATCAGCTCATACACAAGTATTACAGGAAAAATTTTGACTCTCACAGCTATCCTAAAGCAGAGTGTGGCAGGGAAGCTTTTAAGTCTTTCAGTCCATAAGGTAAAACCATGATTTGTGTTGCAGATACTCCTATGCCATAGTTGGGATCAATCTGACAGAGATGGCATACAGCTTGCTCAAGAACGGTGCTTTAAAGGCTCATCTCTACAACATGGTCTCTGGGTTGCCACAGATGGAGCACTTCCATCAGTTTTACTGTAAGTATCTGTAGCTTCTCTAGTACAGAATACTCAGGGTAGGCCACAACGTAAAGTTTGGGCTCTTTGGAGCGCATTTCCACTCTTTTCTCATTAGCCAGAGCAAGCTGTTTGTCTTCCACATCAGGTATTGGAAATGCACCTTCTGCTTAAACATTGTGCTGCAGAAATGTACATTTAAGGATAACTTCTGTGGCTTTTTATATTTTAGAGACTCTACTCTGAAATATTTGCAGGTTTTTTTTTTATTCATTATTTATTCAGCAAGCATCTGAAAGCTTGCTGTAGATCAGGGTGGGACAGTCCTTGCTTTAAGGGGTTGAAGAGAGTCTGAAGGATCACTCTAGGACTGGCTAGACCAAGGCATGAAATTGTTCAGGTCATTTTTGCAGATCTGTATTTTATTTTCTTCACAGGTTATCTAGTTTATGAGTTTGACAAGTTCTGGTTTGAAGAGGAACCAGAAAGCATTATGCACTTCAACCAGTACAGAGAGAAATTCCATGAAAAAATTAAGGGACTTCTGCTGGATTGCAATGTGGTATTGACCTTACAAGATACAAAGAAACCTTAATTCCTCTGCAATGTATGAGGTTCTGTATCAAAAATTGAGTGATGCATTTGGATGGAAGTTTTGTGTGTTTCACCAAAAACTGTCTAACGATAGAACTTTTTTTTTTACATTAAGAAAAAAGAAAATTAGCAAAATTCATTTAAGAAAGCTTGGACAATCAACCTCTTTTTACAGGTATTTTTATGCTATTCTCCAAAGGGCAGCTTTTTGAAAAGAAAGTGAAACATAACCTGACCAACAAACTAACACAAAAAACAACTCACAAATCTGAAGAATCTCTGGATTGGTTGCTTTTACATTTTCTTTTATACTTCTTGGTGCAGGAAAATTAAGCAGGTAATTATGCTGCATCATATTTTCTATGAATAGGTTTGACTATTAATGGTCTTTTAAAAGAGAGTTTAGGTTCAACTTTTCAACTTTGAATTTAAATTCCAACCTTTTAACGTAATAGTTGAAGTTCAGCTTTTAATTGAAATTATTGTGGTTTTAGATTTTTTGTGTTCTTGTTCCTTTATATGTCATTGATTGTTCACTCAGCAATGGTAAATTTCTTTGTAATTAAGTGGTCCTCGAAGGGAACATATTATTTGTTTATAATTTTGGAGAAAAGGCTTAATCCATCAGCATATTGATGTACTTACTAGAAATTACTTCTGGATAAGGAAGTTTATGGATTTGTACCAGCCAATTTCTATGCTTGGAAGAAGTTTAGTTTGCAAACAAACAAAAAGAACCACGTGTCATCAGCATGAGGATAAGATCCTCAGGCTAAAGCTACTCTTTCTAAAAGTATTCCTACTGTAAGAACGTTTGATTCTTTCTAATCTGACTTCAAGTGCTGAGGATGATTGACTCAGTATCTGTTGTCAGCCCTTTCTTTTAGCAGCGAAGGGGGTATTCTTAGTGGGAGGTATAACAGATCTAGTTTAGCCCTTTTATAAAGTTTAAAGAAAAACCTTTATTGCAGCTGCAATCCTTATTTTGTAAAAATGAATTCACATCTCATTACAAGTCTAAAAAATATGTATTTTCCATGGAAGGGATGCAACTTTGATGTGTTCCTTAGTCTTGCCATCCTCCGACAATCTAGTAGATAGAACTTCATGTCTGTATTGTGACTAATTATTGCTTAGAGCAACTAAATGGATTTGGTATGACCATCACTTTGTTTTCTAAGACCTTCTATTAAATAAGTGCCTTCTGCAGTTTTCAATCAGCTTTTTATTTTGATTCTTCTAACTAGATCACAGCCTTAGAAACTTGAGTAGTTTGAGAAAGATTTTTTCACCATATACCTAAATAGCTTACAGTGGCACAAAATTTGTAAGCTAATACAAGCTTTCATGGTTTTTTTTTTAATCATCTCAGGTAAACTAGTTAATTTCTAGTCAATGACTACTTCAGAAGAGATTCCTGAAGAATATAAGCATTGAACACAATGAATGCAAGCATGAGAAGGAAAAAAAAAAAAAAAAGGACAACCGCCTTTTTGTAATGAGTGTTATTACACTACATAAGTATGAAATATAATATGTAATACTGCATTTCTTGGAGATCATCAAAACCCACCTGGACATGGCCCTACTCGGCCTCCTTTGAGGGACCCTGCTTTAGGCAGGGGATGGGAATTGGTGATCCCCAGATGTGCCTTCCCACACCAGTAATTCTATGAGTCTGTATTGTATAAGTAGTGACTTGTTGCACTGCATCCACCCTTGTGCTCTTGATCCCTTAAATGCTGGGGATCTCTTGCTTGTGGGGAAGCTTCTGATCAGGGTACACAGTACATGTATATGGGGTAACACAGTTCTCTTTTCTTTTTATGATACCTTATCATAAAAACAAGAGTCAAACAAGTTGAATGCATGCAGGATGGGGAAGGGTTCAGTCTCACCTGTGTTGGGTTGATGCTGTTCAACCAACATAAAAAACTCCCAAAACCAAAAAACCCACTCTGAAGATGCTCATAGAGAGAGTATTTATGGTTTGCCCTGGCTTGTAAACTGACCAGCTGAACTGACCAGATTAGATATAAACTGACAATGGGAAACCCAGTTCTTTTGCTACTCCCCCATACTTGGATCCTGGAATTCTCACCACTGAAGAGCTGAGATCCATGGAGAGCCTTCTGAGATTCAGGTTCTGTGGTGGAGCTCTGTTTCTCTGAGCCTTGCAGATGCTGGACATGCCAAAAATCCAATGACGGAAGTGGAAAGTGGACTCCTTCCCAGTGGCCCAAGTGGTTACTTTCTAGCCCCAGCTTCTGTCAAGTTCATCTTCATTAATAACTTTCTCTACTGCTTGTAGATCTCCTTTGCAAGCAACATGAGACTGACATTTTGAATTTCAGAAGTGACCCCAATAATGTTCAGCAGCAGCAGCAAAGGAGATCCTATTTGTTTTCATCTACTGCCTGCCAGCTTGTTACAAAATTGTTTGAGCCATCTCTAAAGGCTCTCCTGCGCTATGTCTGCAAGCTTTTTTTTTTTTTTGCAACAGTTGCAAAAATAATCTACACCGTTGTATTTTCAGCATTGAAACTTTCACTGGGCTCCTTGTTCACGGGGAGAGTGACATTTAACTATTGCTGAGGCTTCTAAAGCCCAACCATAGAGCTTCAGGATTCCTATCACACACCTGAGATGTTTTAGTGTCAAATGTAATTCAAGCTTTTAATAAGATGCATCTTTGCTAGTTTTTTTCCTTCTTAAATCAGTGGGTGATCTGGAAGTAAACTGTGGCAGTATACGAGGAGAAAAAGTAAATGCAACCATCATCAGATGAGTGAGACATATGGGAATACATTAGTTTGCATGTAGTAATTAAGGTGAATGTTTATGTTAGGCTCCAGTGCACCTTCCCAAGAAACAGAATATGCATGTGGTTTTGTATGACAGTAATTCTGTCTAGGAGTCACTCACTATTTGTAGACTAGTACTGGGTGTCCCTGTTTGCACCAATGGTAGGTTAATTGTATTATGGTGGTAGCTAGAAAATGTATTGAAAAAGATAAAATTGTGTTTAGAGAAGGCAAGAACAAGGCTTTACTAGTCAATGCTATTTTATGCTAACTGTTGTAGGGTGACAATCCTAAGGTTATGAAAGACTGGAAATGGAGGTAGGACACTTTTCTGCAAGTTGATATAATCTTTAACATCAGAACTTGTTGCTCACAGGTTATTCTAAGGGTCTTAAAAACTCAGTAAATTACTATTTATTAACCATCATGTTTTAAATACATATTATTTCTAGAACTTGGAAGTGCTGTTAGTTTTCTAACTTGCTGCCTCTTTAAAACATTCACTATGTGAAAGCTTGTATGCAATAGTATTTTAAGAAAAAGAAATTAAAACTGGAGACAAGGTGGTTCTCTAAATTTGTTGTTGTTCCTGTAGCAACTGTTTAACAAACTACCTTCACTTTTGTTGTTTAGTGTATGCTTGAAACATGGTGCCACTCTATGAACAAAGATGCTCATAGGGATGAAGATAAGCAGAAGATAAGCAGAAATTTACCACAAGCAAATGTAAAATCTAGTCTTTCACTAAGTAAACAGATTGTTTCAGAAGTAACTAACTTGATTGGAAAGCCATCTGAAGACAGTGCTAATTAGGGAGAAAGAAACAATGTTTTTAAACTGGTTGTGCTTCTGTCATCTGATACAGCCATGTAAAGAAGAGGGCATTTTGTCCTAAAGGGCAATAGTAAAAGGGGTCAATTTAAATACCTCAGATAAATAGTTCTGGACTTTCAGTTTTTGAAAAACAAAACAAAACAAAACAAAAATGCAAACAAAAATTAAACGCACACACAGAGCCCCATTGGTTTTCCAGATTTTCCGTCCTAGTTTAAATAAAATTTCACCAAAAAAATTAGCCTTGTTTTAGGAATTATGACAAAAAAGTTTGTGTTTAGTTAGGTGGGGGTTGAGCAGTCAGTATTCTTGACAATACTGCCAGTGATGTGTGGTGAAGATGTAACCTGTGGTTTCCTTCTGTCGTTCTTGTTTGTGTTGCTGTAGTACCATGGTGACCCATCTTTGAACTGATGTTTCTTGTGCCAGTCTAGATACTGTCTTTCTCTAGGGAATTAAGAACAACCGAGCCCAAAACAACTTGTGGGCAGTTTCTTCTTATGACACTGTGCTTAGATAGCTGCATACTAATAGGAATTCCTGTTTACCACAACATAAAAGCAATAATGTAAACTGTGATGTCTGTGTAATAGAGACGTTTACAATGGTAGCAAATAAAGAACGGGTTATTCCAGAATATTGTCAACATTCTTATCTTTGGCCTGCTAGAAAATGTAACAATTTTCAGTTTCATGCACCTGCATTGGGATATGAGTGAAAGCTTTATCCTGCCTTTTTCTTCCCCATGTTCCCCACTTGCCTCCAGCTTGTTTAGAGGTCCGTGGTTCTTGAGCCTGTTATGCAGATGGGCTACCATACTCTGCTGCAAGTGGTAGAGGTTTATTACTGCTTCATTTCAGTTGCTTTTAAAATCCTCACTAGAAAAGAAGCTCTGTCTTAAGCTTTAAAAAAAAAAAACAAACTAGCACCAAAAAAAAAAAAAAAAAAAGAATTCCACAACACAAAACCCCTGCAACCAAACTGAACCAAAAACCCCACAACAATAATTTTGTTTGAAGGATCTGGAAGTTAACTCTCAGAAGCAACTCAAAACGTGAGTGTTTTTGTTCAGGAGGAACAAAATTTGGAAGCTGGAGAACAACTCTGGAGAAAGAAAGAGAAACCCTCATGTGTTGATGGTTTGTTGTTTTTTTTCAGACTCTCTATCTTCTGGCATGCCTTCATACAAGCTATGTTAAATAATTTGCTTGGGTTTTTTTAGTTCATTTCTAGCTCTCAGGCAGCCTTTGTTTCTCCTCCTGAATTCTGGAGAACAAATGCTTCTATTAATGTACCAAACTGCCATTCCATGAGAACTACAAGATCTTACCTGTAGCGATTTTTTATTTCTACAGAAGAACAGAACAGGCCTTGCCACTACAGGAACATCCCAGTCCTCCAAACTCCAAATGTCAGGTTGATCAGTTATGCAAATGTGTTATTTTAGAAAATGGGATGAGCAAGCAGCTATTCAGGCAATTTAAATTGAGATATTAAGTACCACAGGAAAGAGAAGAACCAGAGCTTAATTGTTGTCTGAAGTGACATACTTTGAGATATCTGCCACCATTTACCAGGAACATCTTGTGTGGTGGTGCCCCAGCCCCA
>VWZW01008206.1:41271-58532 GCA_013397115.1 Edolisoma coerulescens | reverse complement strand
GGGGGTTTTTTTGCCCCCCCCCCCCCCCCCCCCCCTTCTTCTCGTTTTGTTTCTCGTTAGGAAAAAAAAATGGAGTTTCATAAACAACTCCATATGCAAGGAAATATTTAGGAAGTGACTCTCCAGTCGGTTGCAGTGAATCGCTCCTTACATCAGTCTTCCTGCTGAACTCAGCTCCTTCCCCGGGCTCAGCTTTCCTAAACCCGACTCCAATCAGTTTTCTTTTGAAACCCCGGCGAAACTTCTTTTTTCTTTTTTTTTTTGTTCGGGTTAATTGATTTTTCCAAAAGAATCTTTGCTTCCCTTGTCGGCTGTGCATTGTTTCTGTGCAGATCTCCGTGGATAATCGCCGAGAGCAATAACCATTCCAAAAGGAAAACTCATTTTGCGTGGGGAAACGGGACACCTCGGAGGACAGAACCTTTGTGCTGCCTTAGATTTCTTGTTATGGCTGAGAACTCTCCACAGAAGCACTTCTTGTTTTCCTGCCTAATGCTTGGAACAAACCTAAACCCCCCAACACTTCCAGGGAAGAGAGGCAGCTTTTTGTGTGTGTGTGTGTTTCTAGAATATTCTAGGAACACAATATCCTTTCTGTCGTGCTCGTTAGCAAGGAGTGCCAGGTAATAATTTGCTAAATAGTTCACAAGCCGAGTAATTTGTGAGCTCTGCTCTCAGGCCTCCCAAGGCAGAAGGGAATTCTGGATTCCCTGGCTGGATTTGGGGTGTCCTGGCTGCGTTTTGGGGGTCTCAGCGAGCTGTACCCCATCGCTGGTGGTAATTCCCTAATGAGGGGTTGTGTCTTGCCCCTCCACACCCCCGCCCTGAATTTAATTCTCATCAGCCAGGCTCTCCACTTTGCTAATAACGATAGCAGCCACAAATAGCTTTCAACATGCCATTGACAGCCCGCTTGGAGAGAGCACTTGAAATAGTGGTAGACAGCTGAAAGTACCCATAATTGTGCGCCCGAGTGAGAACCACACTGCTCAAGGGCCTGATTTTCATGTGCTTAAAGAGACAATATCCTGGTTTCAACAAATGCTGCTGGTGCTTCACACCTCGTGTGATTTACTCCTCCTCCTCCTCCGCCGGGGAGGAGGGTTTGGGGGGATCTGGAGTGCCTGGAGGGGGCTGTGGGGTGCAGAGCCTTTGGAAAATCGCTGCGGGGTGCGTAAGGAGGGAGCTGTGCTTTGGAGAGGAGGAGGAGGGAGTTGGGGCCTCGTGAGTGGGTGCTGTGGGATGGCACTGGTGCCGTGTTCCTGCATCCCATGGATGGGGCTCCCATCACCTTTGGCAGCCCCACCACCCCCGTTCCCAGGGGTTTAGGGATGCCGTGTGTGTATAGATGTGTTTGTACTTTCTCAGGGAATGGGCACGTTCCCAAGGCTGCCAGAGCTCCAGGAGCGTTTGGACAATGCTCTGAGCACAGGGTGGGATTGGTGGGGTGTCTGCAGGGCCTTTGATAATCCTGGTATTCCCTTCCACCTCTGGACATTCCTGGAGTTAAGAATGTAAATATGGATGTTTTGGAGTGTTTTCCAGGAGGAGGAAGGGCAGTGCTTGGTGTTCAGCACCTTCTCTCAATCCTTCATCCCGCTGAATAAATCTCAGAGCAAGGGCAGGCTGGCCTTGGGGCTGGTGGGGCCCAGAATCGGTTCTGAGGCTCCACCTGCCATGGCCTCGTGGGATTCCCTTCCCCACGAAGAATCTGTTCCATTTGGGGGACGGATTGAGGGGTATGTGATGTGTGCAGGGTGTTTTTGAGGTGTTCTGTGCAGGGTGTTTTGGGGTGTTCTGTGCAGGGTGTTTTGGGGTGCCCTGTGCAGGGTTTTTGGGGTGCTCCCTGCAGAGCGATGCCTGTGGGGCCGGTTCCTGCAGGCAGCTCCATCCTCCCAGAACAGGGAGCCCAGGAGGGGTCTGTGTCCGGTCCTGTACAGTGGGGGGTGCTGGGATCAGCCTGGGGGGTCACTCCGGGGCTGGGACATCCCTGCAGTCCCCATTTGCCTCATAGACATCCAAAGCTGAGACAATTTGGCACAAGGAGCATCCCTACCGCCCAGAGCCCTGTCCAGGGGTGTCCCCCCCACCCCCTGGATCCAGCCTGGAGCTCTGCGCTCCCAGATTTTGGATCATTTTAAGGCTGCTCTGCCTCTGCCATGACTGGCATGCGGGGGGTTATTTTTAAATTCCCTCTGCCCCATCCAGGTGTAGAGATGGGAGCGCAGGGAGCCGGAGCTGCTGGGCACAGCCAGCCCCAGCTATTTAACACCGAGCCGCCACCGCTCCGAGCCCATCCCGGCTCCCGACGGGTGCCAGGAGCAGCTCCCCGTGTCCCCAAGTGCTTCGGATGCTGCTGGTGGCTCTGGCCATTTTAAGAGCAGGTGACAGGAGCCTCAGCTGGGGCCAAGTGGTCCCAGTGTTGATTTATCACCGGTGCAGATGTTTTCTCTGGTTTCGCCCTCCCCACCGCTGAAACCCCACCCGGGAGGTTCTGGGCAGGGAGCAGGGCAGATTCTTGGCAGGGGCACGGAGTGAGGGGGGATTAGTTGGGATTTCAGGTTCTCCCAACTCCTTGCTCTTTTTAACAGCCATCAGCACCCCTGTGCCGGGGGGTAGGGGGGGTGGAACCCGGGATTGGCTCCCGGGGGGGATTGGGGTGGGTGGGAGCCTCTCCCCGTGCCCCCCTCCGGGGGTTTTACCCGCCCTGGTCCAGGGAAGATGCAGGGCAGCAGAAGGGGATGCGGAGCCTGGCATTGCCATGGCAACCCGCGGTGGGAATGGAGGCTTTCCTTGGCAGGAGCAGCTCGGGGGGGGCTCGGGGGCTCTGGGCAAGGTGATGAATGAGCCCTCTGAAGGGGGAGGGGTGGGGCATGGAGCCCTCCCCTGTTCCCAGTATTCCAGAGGATCCCTTTCCCTCCCGGTTAAAGTTTTAATGGGGACAACTGGAGTTTAATGTGCCAGGGAATGGGAAAAGGGAAAGTGAACAAATATTTAAAGATGATTGAATCTCGTGTTCACAGGAAACCTCACGGTTGTAAACATAATATTTTGGACATCCAATATCTCTGTGCATGCCGGATCCCACGTGGGAAGTCTCCTTCTGTGTGGAGCGGGGAGTTTGGCTTCACATCTTGCTTGGAAGTTTTGGATTTAAAGGTGGAAGCATCACGTGTGTGGTTGGTCAGGGCCGTCCGGGGAAAACCCAGCTCCTTCCCTTCCTGCTCCATGGAATCAGCCTGGCTGGGTGCTGTGTTTTTCCCAGGGTGCAGCTGAGGGAAGCTGGTGCTGGCACCGCTGTTCTCCCCTCAGACGTGGATCAGGTTTGTTCTAGAACCTGGGAGCTGGCCGGGCAGAGCTCCCGGGGCCGCGCTTGCTGCATCCCGAATCCCGTGGCTGGAGCTGGAGGAATACATCTTTAACGGAGCTGCAGCTAAATATAATCTGACTGAAGCGCCAGTGCCAAAAAGCCTGGAAGGAGCTTTTCCTGTGGCTGGGCACGGCGGTGGCACCACGGGCGGCCAGTGGCACACACGGTGCCAGCCTGGCTGCTCTGGCCACAGTGCCGAGGCTGGGCTTGGATTCGGCGCTCAGAGCTCCCAGCCCGGTTCTGTGGGAGCAGAGCTGTTGGGTGTTGTGTGAGTGTTGGGTGCTGAAAACCTTGTGCTGGCCAGAGCCTGGCCCTGGGGACAGGGGTCACGATAGCGAAGTGTCACTGCAGCGATAGGACACAGGGATGGCTTCCCACTGCCAGAGGGCAGGGATAGGTGGGATACTGGGAAGGAATCCTTCCCTGCGAGGCCAGTGGGACACTGGTTGCTGTGACTGCCCCGTTCCTGGAAGTGTCCAAAGCCAGGCTGGAGCAACCTGGGCTCCTGAAAGGTGCAGGGAGTGGAACTGGATGAGCTTTGAAGTCCCTTCCAACCGAACCATTCCAGGATTCCATGATCCCCTAGCTGCCTGCTGGATCCGCGCATCTTCACGCTCTGGGCCGTGACCATCCACGCTCTGGGCCGTGACCATCCCGGTGGCTTGGTGGCTGTGGCCAGGGTACCTGAGTCCAAGCCGTGGTCGCTTCCAGCCGTTCCTGCCTTGGCACGGTGTGCCAGCACGTTCCCTGCCTCTGGAATTGCTAAGAAAAGCATCAGGTGTAACCCGATCACCGGGAGTGCTTCTGGAGAAGAGGATGGCCGGGAATATTCCCGGGGCTTTGCAGCCCATGGGGAGCTCTGTGGGGACCCCTTGGAGCAGGACCCAGAGCTCTGGGGTCTGTGAGGTGGTTGCCTGCATGGGGGTGACTCCAGGCTGGGGGAGATCAGGATTCTCCTGGTGTCTCCCTGCCTATGGTGACACTGGGAATGTTGGTTGTGCTCGTTGGGTTGTTCTGTAGCACGAGCAGCGTGTCCCAGCCATCCCCAGCTCCTCACAGCAAGGACTGAGTGTCCGTTGGGAATTTTCCTCCAAATTAGGATATTTGGGGATTTTCCTTGAGAGCAGGTGAAGCCTGGGTTGGCTGGGCTTAAAACCCCAGGTGCTGTAGGACCTGTCCCGGGGAGCTGAGCTGTGGCATCAGGAGGGTGCAGCCTCGTGGTGGATTTGGGGAGCACAGGGGGCTCTGGGAGCGGGGGGTGGCTGTGGCTGTCCTGGGAAGGAGGCTCCTTGCCAGCAGGAGCCCAGAGCTCTCCTGGTTAATCACTTGTGTTATTGATAACAAGCTGCCGGGGCTGGCGGAAGGAATTTCGGGGCGTTTGATTCCGTGCCAGCGCTCGGCTCCGGCCATTGTTGTGGCGCTGGATCCTCGCGGCCGCTTGGCCGTGTTTGACTTGGAGCTGGAGCTGTTTTCACAGCTGCCTCGGCCAGGAGCAGCCGGAATTAACCCCTGGGAGCCGGGACATGGCCATCCTGCCAGGAGCAGGACACAGGACACGGCCATCCCGCCAGGAGCATCCCTGGAGAGGGACACGGCCATCCCGCTGGGAGCGTCCCTGGGCTGTGCAGGGACAGCATCTCTCCAGGTCGTCCCTGCAGGAAAACGTTATCCCCAGGGAATTGTTCCCACAGTTTGCTGTTAACCTCCCCCAGAGTGCAGCTGGTGGCTGTTGGTGGATCCAGGTTGTTTCCAGAGCGCGATGTGAGGGCGGCAAAGGGAATGCCACCCGTGGGGAGGGAGCAGAGCAGAGCAGACCCCCAGCCTTGGTGGGGACTCAGCTCCCTGCACGGGGCGGGTGGCTTTGGCTTTGCCGAGGTTTCTTTTGGAGAAACCAAACACCCGCCACAGCCCTGGGAGCAGGAGGAGATGGAGAGGGCCACCAAACCCTGGATTTCCTGGGATCCACCCTCTCCAGAGAGCAGCTGCTGCTCCCGGGATGTGCCTGGTGATGTTTTCTTGAAGCCAGGGAAGTCCAGGCTGGTGTGACACTGCCAGGGCTGGTCCAGGACACCCATCCACGGGGGAAAGAGATGGAAGTGTCCCAGGGAAGCAGGGATGTGTCCCTGTGCTGGAGTGCTTGAGGGGGCTTCCAGTGCCTCTGCTGGGAGCTGCTGCTTCCACCTGTGGGGCTGGGAAGGGACAGGGAGAGGGGATGGAGAGGGGATGCACAGGAGAGGATCTGTGGGATGGGACAGGGAGAGGGGACGGAGAGGGGATGCACAGGAGGGGATCTGTGGGATGGGACAGGCAGAGGGGACAGGGAGGGGGGATGCACAGGAGGGGATGTGTGGGAAGGGGCAGGGGGAGGGGACAGGGAGGGGATGTTGGGGAGGGACAGGGAGAGGGGATGCACAGGAGGGGATCTGTGGTAGAGGACAGGGAAGGGATCTGTGCCAGGGGACAGGAGGGGCCAGCGCTGCTGCCGGGAAGCCTCGTGCCATCCCATCCGTGGGAGGCTGCTGGGTGCTGACTGTTGCTTTTTCTTCTTCCCTTTTTCCAGACAGAAATTGCTAAAAGACTGAACACGATTTTAGCCCAGATCATGCCTTTTCTGTCACAAGAGGTAAGGCCTTTTCTACACCGTCTTTGAGGGGGTGCGTCTTTTCCCAGGGTTTCCCCTCGCAGGCAGCTCTGGGTCCCTTTGGGGTCTTTGCAGATGTGAGAAATGGGGTTTAAATCCTGCCTGTGTGCTGGAAAACCCTTGGGATGGGTGGAGCTGGGCCCTGCAGGGGCTCTGCTCCTCTGGGGGGGCTGCACTGAGCCCAAAAGGCTGCGAGGGGCTCCCCCTTTTCCAGGAGGAGCTGCTTCCTCACGCCACGGAGCCGGGAGGTGCCCCCGGGACTGCTGCAGCCGAAATAGGGCAAAAAAATCGGGGAAAAATAGGCAAAAGAGGGCCCAAAAGAGGGGGGAGCATGTTTGGGGGGGTCCTGTGGCTGACGTGGCCCTTCTGTCCCCGCAGCACCAACAGCAGGTGGCCCAGGCTGTTGAACGTGCCAAGCAAGTGACAATGACGGAGTTGAATGCTATCATCGGGGTACGTGGACTTCCCAATCTGCCTCTCACCGTGTGTATTCCCCTTTTATTCCTATCATTTACCATATCCAGAGGCAACCCTGCGCTCAGGAGGCCAAAGAGGGCGGCTCCCAGTCCCCGGCCATCCCAAACCACCAAAATTTCCCCAATCCCAAAGCCCCCAGCCATCCCAAAACCCCGAAACGGCCCCAATCCGGCACCCAGCAGGACAGGGCTGAGAGCTGCCGCCTCCCTGGCGGCTCCAGGATTCCAATTGGATGTTCCCCGTGGGGCTGGGGAGATTTGGGATGGGAGCCTCCTGCCGCCCCTGAGGCCAGGCTTGTCTCTGCCGGGCTGTTGGTGTGGAATGTGCTGTGCCCTTGACAGAGTTGTTGTCCCATGCATTGACCCTTTCCCGCACAGACTGAGGGGCTCTGATTGCAAATTAACAACTTTAATTGTTCCTTTCATTGCTGTCACTGTCTCAGTCCTGCAGCAAACCCCGGGACAGCGGAATTCCCAATCCACGTCCCGGGCAGATGGCTCCAGAGCTCCTCTGCCTTTGTTTCCCAGAAAATACTCATTTATAATTACTTTTAGTTTTTAATAATTGTTTGCACTTCTTAAGCTTCAAGGATCTTTATAATTCTCTGCGTTTAACTTGTTTTTCTGTCCGTTTTCCTGTATTTATGGGTGTCACCAACTGTGGGATTGTGCTCCGGGCTCCTGCAGCCTTTGGGAATGAGGAAGCAGCTGGATCCCTCGTGGTGGGGTCGGTGGCACTCGGGAAGTGCCCCAGGAATGGGAGCTGGGTTTTGGGGTGACACTGCACCCTGCCATTCCAAGCCTTCTGCTGCTCCTCAGCCGTTCCAGGTGGGCTGGGATGGAACAGGGATGGAGCTGCTGGAGGAGCTGCTGGAAGTGGCAGCCCAGAGCCCGGGCAGCTGGAGCAGATATTGGAATTCAATTACGGGGGATGAGCGAGGCCCATGACCCCCATCCCCGAGGTAATTGCTTCCCTGGATCATGGCGAGGCCCTGCTGTCATTAAGCAGCCAGCCCAGCCATTTAATCGCTTCCCTGACGAACTTCCAGCGGGAATTACGGGCATCTCCTCCCGAGCCGGCTGGGCAGGGAGGGACGTGGTGCTGGCAGCCCCTGATCAGTGATCCCGTGGCCTTCTGTGGCTTGTCCAGGAGGGCAGAGCTCAGCCCAGAGGTGGGGAGCTGGTTTGGGTGGTGGGTCCATGCTCCTGCACCTGCTCCAGTGCTTCCCAGAGCAGAAAATCCAGAGGATTTGGTGATTTTTCCTCCCCTCTGTGCACGGAGTGGGTTGTTAGTGTAGGGTTGCTGCTGGCAGGAGATGATGGTGATTCCGTGGCCTCCCATGGCTTGTAGAGATGGTTCCAGGCTCGTCCCAGAGCATGGAGCTGGTATGGGTAGAAGATTTGTGCTCCTGCACCTGCTCTGCTGCCCCCAAAGGCACAAAACCCAAAGGATTTGGGGTTCTTTTCCTCTCTGCTGTGCATGGAGTGGGTTGTTACTGTAGGATTGCTGCTGGCAGGAGGTGATGCTGATTCCATGGCCTCCCATGGCTTGTAGAGATGGTTCCAGGCTCATCCCGAAGCGTGGACCTGGTATGGGTGGCAGCCCCAGCCCGTGAGCCCCCAAGGGCAGAGGATTTGTTGTTTTGCCTTGCCCTCAGCAGGTTGTTTCTGTGGGGTTGCTCACGTGGACGCATCTCTGGGTTGGTTTGCTCAGCGCTGGGGCGCATCCCGCTGTCCTTCGGGAGCCATCCCTGGGTGGCTCCACTGTCCCCAGCCTGCCCCAGCACCCCGGTGCAGGAGCTGCAACACCCAAACCCCCCGAAAATGGTGCAAAGCTCTTTTTTTGCCCCTTTTGAGGTCAAGAACTGTTAATTTTATGCATCTGGGCCATTGTCTCGCAGCTCCTGCGCTCGAGGCTCGGCTGAAATGGAGCCTTGATTTGGTTGTAGCCCTGGAAATGATTTCCCTGGAAATGATTAAACTCCGTCACTAAATTTAACGCCGGCACTGAACTGAAGTGCTGAACCATTAAATCGGGAACAAAGGCATGGAGCGTGATGGACATAATCCAATTAAAGCTGCTCCACCACCAGACACTCCTTGCCAGCCTTCCTCCCAAATTTGGAACCTCCCCCCATCTCCCCATCCTTGTCCAGCGCTGCTGAGGGACCCCCGGGAGCAGCCAGCTCCGTGGGCGCTGCCGGAGTCACCCCAGGCTGGGTTTGCAGGATTGTCACCCACAGCCTCCCGTTGTCCTGGGATATGGGGGACATCACTCTCTGAGGAGCCCCAGAGCAGCATCCTGAGGGATCGGAGGTGTGGATGGGCTCGGTCACCCCAGGAGAGTCCCTGATCCTGGAATGCTGCTCCAAATCCTTGTGCTGCATGTGGCACCTGCCCACCAGGACCTGGGTCCCTGTGCAGGGCGATTTGGGGTTCCCAAGGAGCCTCCCCATCCCTGGAATGCTGCAGCAAACCCTCAGCCGGTGGTGTTGTGTAAACACAGGGTTGGGATAGGGATGGGAGGGAAGGGAAGGGCCTTTCCAGCAGAGCAAACAGGATCTCTGTGCCACCGAGTGCCAGCTGGGGTTTGTCCCCCTCCGTGGAGTCTCCAGGATGTTATTCCTGAGGGATGTGCAGCGACTGCTCCAGGGGATGACACCAACACACGGAGTGACGGGAAAGATGGTGAAGAGGGAACCTGGGAATTCTCCAGCACCACCCTGGGATCTGCTCCTTGGCTCATCCTCCTCTCCTTGCCGTGGGAATGATCCAGCTGGGACATGGATGGAGCTCTGCAGCCCTGCTTTGGGATCTTGGCTGCCCCAGGGACACAGGGATGAGGCTTCAGGACATCCCACATGGATTCTGCTCTCCGCTCCCCGCTGCCAGAGGGGAGAAAACCAAAACTGCCCTGCGGTGTTGCATTGAGCCACCAGGATGTCATGTCCCGGCCTAGGATCCCACATCCTGTGTGGGGCTGTTCCCGCAGCTCACCGAGCCCGTGGATGGATTTATCTGTTGACAGCCTAAAAACCAGGAAGAAATCCCAGTTTTTTCTGCTGGAGCAGCTCTGGGTGCTGATTCTTCTCCTCTGGGTGCTGCTGCCTCGCTCCTGGTGGGGCTGTGCTGTCCCCATGGCTATTCCAGGGCTGGGATTCCCATCGGCATCCCGGGAATGGAGTGCTGCTGTTCCATGAGGCCACATCCCCTTTTTGGGTGGAAAACTCCTGGGATGAGTTACAGCATGCAGATATTTCTGGAAGTTGGAGATTGCTGAGGAGAAAACATTGGATCTTGGTGTATTCCAGGGATGGGTACCACTGGAGAGCTCCCAGGAGAGGAATGTGGGAATGGTTGGAGGTGCTGGAAAACCACGTGGGGCCGTTCTCTGGGATGATGCTCTGCTACAGTGGCCAGCCCTGTCTCTCCCTCACATGGGTGGAGATCCTGGGAAATTGGAATGGGGAGAGCCAGGGATCTGTTCTGCTTGTTTTGGAGCCCGAGGAGCAATCCTGGCACTGCATGGCAGGAGCTGCTGAGGGTCCCACCTTGTGCCCGTCAGCCCCAGCTCTGCTCTGCGTCCTGGTTTGGGGACACTCTGGAATGGCCATCCCGAGGACTCTTCCCGTCCTGCTGGCAGGACCAGCTCCTGCTTTTTGAGGGCACAGGGATTTATAGATTTCCTGCAACAGAGGCCAAAAGGCCTTCTCCATGTGGCCTCTGCTCCAGCTGGGATCTTGGAGCTGCCTGGAAGGAGCTGCTTTCATGGATCTCCTGTGCCTGGGACTGTGGCTCCTGCCTTCAGCTCCCACCTGGGATCTCGTCCTGAATGGGGATTTCCCTCTCCATCCCACGAAGATGAGAAAGCAGCTCTGGACGGCGCGGGTGACCCAGCCAGGGCCTGCTCCGTCCTGCTGTGTCCATGGAGTGGGACAGGACATCGCCCCTGCTGCTGCCCAAAACAGGAATGGGTGGGAGCTGTTCCTCCAAAACTTGGACTTGGTGTGGGGAAACTTATGGAATCCTGGAATGGTTTGAGTTGGAAGGACCTTAAAGCTCATCCACTGCCACCCACCTCCCACTGTCCCAGGTGCTCCAAGCCCCGTCCAGCCTGGCCTTGGGCACTTCCAGGGATCCAGGGGCACCTGGGTGCATCTTCTGCAGCTCTGGGGAAGATGTGCCGGGAATTTCCTTGTTGGAACTGTTGGGAACGCTGACGGAGCCCTCCGTGCCTGGGGGTGTCCATTGGGCTGGGCCTTGTGCCAGCAGCTCCTGCTGTCCATCCCTGCCCCTCGGAGTGCCCAGGAGAAATCCTGATCCAAGCTGAGTCACAGGGGCCTGGGGAGCTCTGCTGCAGCCCAGGTGTCACCCCTCATTCTGGGTGTCCCCTCATTCCAGGTGTCCCCAGCCTGTGATTCCTGTTGTGGTCAGATGCCCAAATGTGGCTTCCCTGGGAGCTGTGGGATGCTGCTGGAGGGGCCATGGCTGCAGGCAGGAGGGTCCCAGGCAGGAGCACCAGCTCCAAACCCTCCTGGCTGTAGCAGGGGTGGCCTGGGGACTTTCAGAAGTGGCTCCTTGGATTTCAGCTGGTTTTCTTCCAAGGTTGTGTTTGAAACAGGGAATGTGTCTGGTTTTCCCTTCTTTTCCCCAGTGCTGCAGTTCAGCTTTTTCCAGCCAAACTGGAGCAGGCAGTGATTCTCCATGGCTAGATGAGTGCTGGTAGGGCTGGGATTCACTCCCAGAAAAACCCTGGGAGCAGCTGGGGGCCCTCTGCCATCCCGGCTGGGCTGCAGCTCCAGGGAGTGGGGGCTGGGTTGTGTCCAGCCACATGGTGGGAATGGAGGATCCTGCAGGATTTATCCATGCCTGCCGATGTTGGACGGGGTTGAGAGCAGCAGGATCCTGGGATGGGAGCAGGAGATTGTGTGGAATTTCCTTCTCCCCGTGGAGCACGTGGAAGCTGCTCCCCAGCAAATCAGCAGAACTTCCCTGTCCTGAGCTGTTTGGGAGGCTCCTGGGTGCTGGAATTTTCTCTCCCTGACTGGTTTAGCTGCTGCTCTCCAGCCATGGAGTCTCTCTGCTTCCTGATGGGATTCCTGGATTTTTTTTTTTTCCTTTTACTGCTGGAAAAGCCGAACTAACCATGTCTGCAGGGATGAGTGTTCCGGGAACGCAGGATTATCCCGGGGGATGTGCCATGCGTGCTGTGTCCTGGGGACTGTCCCGGGGCACCTCTGTCCTGCTGCTAACGGGGCTTCTCCTTGCAGGATCCGGCGGGGCTGCTCCCGGGAGCACCCCCCAGTGTCACCCGGGAATGTCCCTTCCCGACGCCGCCCCCGTTCCCGCTCCCGCGCCCCCTCCCCGGCTCACTGGTGCTTTCATTGCAGCAGCAGCAGCTCCAGGCCCAGCACCTCTCCCACGCCGCCCACGGGCCCCCGGTCCAGCTGCCGCCGCATCCCTCGGGGCTCCAGCCACCCGGAATTCCGCCGGTCACCGGCACCAGCTCGGGGCTGCTGGCGCTCGGTGCCCTGGGCAGCCAGGCCCACCTGGCAGTGAAGGACGAGAAGAACCACCACGACCTGGACCACAGAGGTGAGAGGGGCTGCTGCTCCCGCAGCCTCCGGGATGGGATTACACAGCGCTGGGAGGGTTCGGGTGGAAGGGAGAGAAACGTTATCTAGGCCAGGGACACCTCCCACTGTCCCAGGCTGCTCCAGCCTGGCCTTGGACACTTCCAGGGATCCAGGGGCAGCCACAGCTGCTCTGGGCACCCTGTGCCAGGGCCTCACCCCCTCACAGGGAACAATTCTGTCCCAATACCCCATCTATCCCTGCCCTCTGGCAGTGGGGAACCATTCCCTGTGTCCTGTCCCTCCATCCCTTGTCCCCAGTCCCTCTCCAGCTCTCCTGAAGCCCCTTTAGGCCCTGGATGGGGCTCTGAGCTCTCCCTGGATCCTTCCCTTCTCCAGGTGAACATTCCCAGCTCTCCCAGCCTGGCTCCAGAGGGGCTCCAGCCCTTGGAGCATCTCCATGGCCTCCCCTAGACTCACTCCAGCAGCTCCACGTCCCTCTGATGTTGGGGGAATGCCCTGGTCCAGTCGTGATTCACTTCCCACCACCCCATCCCACGGGTCAGCTGCATATTCAGATCACAGGATGGCACTTTTAGGGATGCAGAATTCCCTAAATGATGCTCAGCCTTTGGTGGAGCCTGGCTGCAGTTCCTGTGCCCTCATTCATCTATGCCTTAGTGGGAAAGCAGCCTTCATCCTCCTCCTCTCCGTCACCATCAGAGCCTTCCTTCCCGTGCTCAGGGATCCAGCTCTGGGCACCAGGAACTCAGTGGTTTTTCCCATTATTAGGGATCCAACCATTTTTTAGAAGATTGAAGGATCTGTGATTCCAGTTGTAAGCCAGCAGTATTCAAGATTGTCCTGGCAGATCCACCAACACGGGAGGATTTGGGATATTTCCCCTCCACATTCCCGTTGGCAGGGCAGGTTCCCACAGTGTCTCCAAGATGTTGAGCTCTCCTGGGGGATTTGGGGTGGGGGAAAAAAAAGCAGTGAGACAAAACTATTGGTAGCAGTTATCCAGTTCCATTCGTTTTCCTGCATGGATTCAGATGGCTAGAGATTCCAGGGAAAACGGGGCTGTTTGGGGACAAATGAATGGCTGAGCCACGTCTTGGATGCGGAGCTGTGCACCCAGGACTGGTGGGTGACTTCAGGGACGGGCACCCGAGGCTGCTGCCATTCCCTTTGTATTCAGGGCATTTCCAGCTGTGTTCAGCCAGATAAATCACATGGACAGGAAGGAAGGGGCAGGAGTTGGATGGGAGAGATGGATGGAGGGAGATTTTAAAGCCAGACGGGCCTTGAGTTTAAGGGTTTTGAGTTAAGAGCATGAGGAGGTTCTGGGTTTATTGTTCTGATTTAAGGCTTATCCTGACTTGCTTTATTTTCCTGTCTCTTTATTTCGGCTGTGCCCTCCCCTGTGCCCTGGCATCTCTTGAAGAGCGAGACTCAAGTGCAGTAAGTCCCATTCCTTCCTTTTGTTCCCACTTTTTGGTGGCTGCGCGGCTGAGTTCTGTTTATCCTTGAAAAACCCACCTGGAGGCTGGGAGCTCCAGGGCTGCCTTTGGCACAGGTCTCACTAAATAATAAACCAGGCAATAAAATTCCTCATCCTGCCTGGAAGAGCTGTGCTGGGATGAGTGGAGTCACCTTCTCCGTGGTGGTTTGGAAATTCAATTTCAATCCCTGTGCTTGTGGCAGAGCCTCGGGAAATTCCATCATTTTGACTGGATGAGTGTGGTCAGACCCGGAATCCTCGGTGGTCAGGGAAGCTGGTTTATTCCTGATCACTCCCCTATCACTTGGGGTCTTCTCATCTGGGATGGGTTTTGTTATTACTCCATGTTAAGCAAGACTTGGAAGCTCAAGCAGTTCCTAACCAGGGAAATCCCTGGATTTTGAAGGGCTCCAACACCCCGGAGGCTGCCCCTGGGTGATGGATTCCCTGGGGACAGGGATGGAAGGGATACTGAGGGTGGCAGGAGCCAGGTGGGGGCTGCCCTGCTCATGGAATGGGGCTGAGCCAGAACCTCCCACCCCAGTGTTCAGGGAAAATGGGACGTGGAAGGGATTTCTCCATGAAAAGGGCTGTTAAACATTGAAAGAGGCAGCCCAGGGAGGCGGTGAAGGTGTCCAAGGAAGGCTGGACGTGTCCCTCAGCACTCTGCGCCGGTGACAAGGTGGGGCTGGCTCCCGGGTCGGACTCGGTGATCCCGGAGGTCTTTCCCAAGCCCAGCATTCCGTGTGAAAAGCTGCCAGGACAAAGCCCAGCTGAGCCGCGGCTCCGCAGCGATTTCCTGCCAGCCCCGAGCCCACAAACGGCCCTTTGGAGAGCGGGGAAGGGAAGTGCTCTGCGAGGGGGGAGGCAGAGGGGAATTGGGCATCATTAACCCGCTCCTGCAGCGGGCAGGGGGCTGTCGGAGCCGGGCAGCTTCCCAATCCATAAACTGCGAGCCGGGGTATTCCCCGTGGAGGTTTAATGTGTGCGATAATCAGCGTTAGTCATTCATATTTTCCCCAGCCTTTGCCTGTGCAATAAAAAATATTTAGTTCCTTGGCGGCGGGCCAGGAGCGGGGCTGAATGGATCGATGCCTCTAAATGCCTGACATGATTCTCTGGGAGCTGCGAGGGTTTTCAGCATGACTGCCTGGGAAGAAAGAGCTCCGTGTTATCCAAAGCTGCTTAGTGGGGACCGAGGAGAAACATGAACTGCTTTGGTTCTCCCTTTCAGCTGGGGAAGAAAGGCGGGCACAGCTCAGCAGCGGCGCTGCTTAGCGGGGCTGGCAGGGTCGGGAGCGGGGAGTGCTCCTGCTGCTCCCGGGGCTTCCATGGCCTCCCCTAGACTCACTCCGGGGATGTGGGATCGGGGCCGTGCTGAGGGCAATGCGGGATCGGGGCCGTGCCGAGGGGGATGCGGGATCGGGGCTGTGCTGAGGGCGAGGTGCAATCAGGGCCATGCTGAGGGCGATGCAGAATTGGGGCCAGGCATCCTCCTCATTGTGCTGCCATGTTTGTTTCCAGCGTTTCCCAGGAATGCCAGCATCTCCTGGGCTTTGCTGCTTGAAGCAAGGGCAGAATTCCCCCTGTGCCACAGCCACTGAGCTCTGCCATTCCTGGTCACGTGGGTTTTCCGGGACATTTTGTGTATGTCCTTTGGCTCCAGGGCTGGGATGCAGCCGTTCCTTTGCTCCTCCTGGATGAGGCCTCCCACCTCTCCTGGGCTCTGGAGCTTTCCTGGGAATGCCAGCATGTCTTGGGCTTTGCTGCTTGGAGCAAGGACAGAATTCCCTGGGAGAAGAGCTGTGCCGTGGGCGCTGGGCTCTGCCGTTCCTGGCGCTGGGGGTTTTCCTGGATGTTTTCATAAACAACCCCCTCCTGCATTTTCCTGCTATTGCAGCAAAGGAGCTCAGGCATCCATGGGCATCCTCACAGCATTCCCAGGGCTCTCAGTGAGGCTTGTGTTGGATCCTGTCCCCTGGATCCTGTGGCACGGCGGGGACCGTGGGGTCTCGTCCCACTGCGGGGACAGGGCTGTGTGTGTCCCCTTGGGGCCTGCTGCTCGTGGAGTCCCGTTTCCTTCTGTTCCCCCTTCAAAGCTTTTCCCATTTCCACAGAATAATTCCGTGTCCCCCTCGGAGAGCCTGCGGGCCAGCGAGAAGCACCGGAGCTCCACGGATTACAGCATCGACTCCAAGAAGCGGAAAGCAGAGGAGAAGGACAGCATGAGCCGATATGTGAGCGACAGAGACACCTTGGGGCAGGATTTGGGGGGAGAAAGCGGGATTTGGGTGATATTTTCCAGACGTGCTATGGGTGAGCTGGGGCACAGAACCATGGAATCATTCGGGCTGGAAAAGCCCTTTGAGACCATGGAGTCCAACCATCCCCCAGCACTACCAAGGCCACCATAATCCATGTCCCCAAGTGCCACTCTCCTGACTGACCCCACCACTGCCCTGGGCAGCCCCTTCCAATGCCTGACCACCTTTTCCATGAAGAAATTGTCACTGATCTCCAGCCTGAGTGTCCTTAGGCTGCTCTTGGAGTGGTTTGGCTCCTTGGGGGCTGATCCCCCCTGGTTTTTGGAGCTCTCTGCGGGGTGTGACACGTTTTGTGTTCCAGGACAGCGATGGTGACAAGAGCGATGACCTGGTGGTCGACGTCTCCAACGAGGTGAGCCCTGGGTGGCTCTGCCTGTGGCATGGTGTGGGTTGGGGATGTGGGAAGTGATTCCTTAGGGACCTCCCGACACCGGCCTGAAGGAGGAGCTGGAGGGAGCCCTTCCCGCTGTGGGAATTCCAATGCTTTCCCCATCCCACAGGACCCCGCCACCCCCCGGGTGAGCCCGGCCCATTCCCCCCCGGAGAACGGCCTGGACAAAGCCCGTGGGCTGAAGAAGGGGGACGCTCCCAACAGCCCGGCCTCGGTGGCCTCCTCCAGCAGCACTCCCTCCTCCAAGACCAAGGACCTGGGCCACGTACGTCCCCTCTGCGGGGTCACCAGGGTGGGGGCCCTGGATCCCAGCAGCTGGAGCTCATTCTGTGTTTTCCATCCCTTCTCCCCCCAGAACGACAAATCCTCCACGCCTGGCCTCAAGTCCAACACTCCGACGCCCAGGAACGACGCTCCCACCCCGGGCACCAGCAGCACCCCGGGGCTGCGGCCCATGCCTGGCAAACCCAGTGGCATGGACCCCCTGGGTGGGTACCAGTGTCACCACGGTGTCACCATTGTCCCCAGCACAGCTTCAGCTCATCCCTGTCAATGCGATCGGGGCGGGGGGATCAGGTTTCTGGGGACCTAATCCAGATGATGGCATGAGGAGGGAGGTCCAGTCATGGGGCGAGCAGGGCTGGGATGAGGGGACACAGCCAGAGGAAGTCCAGGTTGGACATCAGCAGGAATTTCTTCATGGAAAGGGTGGTCAGGCCTTGGGAGGGGCTGCCCAGGGAGAGGAGGTGGAGACCCCATCCCTGGAGGTGTCCAAGGAAGGTCTGGACGTGGCACTTAGTGCTCTGGGCTGGGGACAAGGTGGTGCTGGGTCAGGGGTTGGACTCTGGTGTTGGGTGTTTCTGTGGCCGCTGGTGTGTCCCGCTCTCTGCCCGTGTCCCGCTCTCTGCCCGTGTCCCGCTCTCTGCCCGTGTCCCGCTCTCTGCCCGTGTCCCGCTCTCTGCCCGTGTCCCGCTCTCTGCCC
>VWZW01008206.1:30967-41129 GCA_013397115.1 Edolisoma coerulescens | reverse complement strand
GGTCCTTCCCAAAGCCAGCTGTGGTTTGAAATGGCCATCGTGGGAGGGTGGGGGTGGAGATGCTTCCCTGTGGGGTGATGTGCATGTGCCACTGGATCAGGGTTTCTCCTTCCCATTCCTCAGGCTCCTTGTCTTGTTCCTTGGGCCCCTTATCCTGTTCCTCGGCCCCACATCCCATTCATCAGCCCCTTACCCACAGCCCCCTTCCCACTCCTCTCACTAAACTCCTGTTTTAAGGCAAAACAAGGAGTCAAACACTGCCATTACAGCAGAGATTGGGGTTTCTGCCCTCAGGGTGCTGGGCCCAACGTGGCTGATCCCATCCCTGGGAGCTTGGGAACAACACGGGGAGAAGGAGCGTGTCCCGCCTGGTTCTTGCAGCCCCAAAACCTTTGGCTGATTCCCCTTCCTGCCAAGGGGGAAATGCTGATTAGCTTTGAGCAGCAAGGGAAAAGTGCCCCGAAGTCCCCAAGGGGTCGTGGATGGGAAGCTGTGTGGTGTTCCCAGCCCGTGTCCGGCCTCACCCGTGTCCGTGCATCTCTTGGCAGGTCGGGTTTGACCCACACCCCCCCATGCGAGCCCCGGGCCTGCCCTCCAGCCTGGCATCCATCCCCGGAGGGAAACCGTAAGCCCCGCTTGGATTTCTGTGGGATTGGAGGGGCTGAGTGGCTGGGAGGGAGACAAGGGAGGGCTTCACCCAGGGCTGGCGCCGGGGACTCAATGCAACAGCGGGCTGTCCCCACGAGCTTCGTCCCTGGAGCCGAGCCCTTTCCACCCTGGCAGGGCCTACTCGTTCCACGTGAGCGCGGACGGGCAGATGCAGCCGGTGCCGTTCCCGCACGACGCGCTGGCGGGGCCCGGCATCCCGCGGCACGCGCGGCAGATCAACACGCTGAGCCACGGCGAGGTGGTGTGCGCCGTCACCATCAGCAACCCCACCCGCCACGTCTACACCGGCGGCAAGGGCTGCGTCAAGATCTGGGACATCAGCCAGCCCGGCAGCAAGAGCCCCATCTCCCAGCTGGACTGCCTGGTGAGCGGCTGGCCGTGGCCAGAGCTGGGGCGGGGGGCTGCTGCTGTCCCCAGTGCTGTGTCCCCCTCCTTCACCCACTTCTAATGGCATTAATCACCTTCTCCCCATTAACGTCGACATCTCTTCCCCACATTGCCATCTGTGTTTCCTCTTTCCTCTTCCCCCTTTAACATCCTGTTGCTCTTCCCCATTACCAACTCTGTCCTCCATTATTGTCTTTTTTCCTCTTCCCGTTTTCTCTCTTTTTCCCCCTTAAATGTCCCTTTTCCTCTTCCCTTTGTCAACATCCCTTTTTGTCTTTTCTCACCCTGTTGCCCTCCTCTCCCCTTCATGGTCCCTCTTCCTCTTTCGCCACCCCATTGCCCTCTCTTTCTCTCTCCCCCTTGCACTCCCTTTCCTCTTCTCTCTCCGCATCCCTTCCCTCTACCCCCTTCCCCTCCATCACCATCTCCTCGCTGCCCAACTCCTCCCTCCCATCCCCCACGGTTCCTCACCATCCCTTCCGTCCCCAGAACAGGGATAACTACATCCGCTCCTGCAAGCTGCTGCCGGACGGCCGCACGCTAATCGTGGGGGGCGAGGCCAGCACTTTGACCATCTGGGACCTGGCGTCGCCCACGCCGCGCATCAAGGCCGAGCTGACGTCGTCGGCGCCCGCGTGCTACGCGCTGGCCATCAGCCCCGACGCCAAAGTGTGCTTCTCGTGCTGCAGCGACGGCAACATCGCCGTGTGGGACCTGCACAACCAGACCCTCGTCAGGTGAGCCCCAGCCGGGGTCCTGCTGCAGGTTGGGCGTGAGGGCCTTGGGGATCGTGGGGTGGGGTGGGAAGGGCCTTAAAGGGCATTTTTACCCTGTCATGTCCCTTTCCCTCTTCTCGTGTCAGCGTTCCTTTTCCTCTTCCACCGCAATGTCCCTCTTCCTCTTCTTTTGTCAATGTTCCTGTTCCTTCTGTCAACGTCCGTCTTCCTCTTGTCAACATCCTTCTTCCTCTTCCTTTTGTCAATGTCCCTCTTCCTCTTCCTTTCATCAGTGTCTCTTTTCCTCTTTCCCCACCCCACTGCCATCTCTTTCCTCTTTCCCCCCACCATGGTCCCTTTTCCTCTTCCTCCATTGATGTCCCTTTTCCTCTTTCCCCACCCCTTTTCCCTCTCTTTCCTCTTCCCCCCATGGACATCCCTTTCCTTTTTCCCTTGGGCAGGGACACCTTCCACTCTCCCCGGTGGCTGCAAGCCCCATCCATCCCAGCCTTGAACATTCCAGGGATGGGGCAGCCACAGGGCCAGGAGCTCCCTCTGGTGATGCTGCACCATCTCCTGGTGCTCATCCCTAAGCCAGCCCAATCCCTGGCCAGGCTGGTGCTCCTTGGCACAGGATGCTCCTGGATGGATTTCCAGGAACCTTTGGTGTGGATGAGCCACCTAAATGTAGCCTGAGCACCTCGAACCCGACTCTGTGCTTTTTCTAGCACTCCCCTTGCAGAATTCCATCATTTTTTCTGCTCCCAAGGCAATTCCAAGGCCACACGGACGGGGCCAGCTGCATAGACATCTCCCACGACGGTACCAAGTTGTGGACGGGGGGCCTGGACAACACAGTGCGTTCCTGGGACCTGCGGGAAGGGCGGCAGCTGCAGCAGCACGACTTCACCTCCCAGGTACTGCCCCGGGAACGGGCTGGCACAGGATTCATCCCCACGGAAAACAGGGAGTCCCGCTCAGCCACTGGCTCGTGCCCACTGTGGGGAGAAGGGCCCTGTGAGCTCCGAGCGCAGCTGTTCCCGCTGGTTCTGGTGTGACCCAGGAGTGCCAGAGCCGTGGGGCTCCCTGGATCTTGTTCCAGCTCCTCTTCTCCATCCTTGCAGGATTAGGCTGCCGTTAGGGAAGCAGCTCTTCCCACGGGATGCCTGTGGATGTGACAGGGTTCTCGGGGTGCCCTGAGGGTGGGATGAGAGCAGGGATCAGGATCCTGCCTCTTCCAGCAGAGCCTCCCTGATCCAGAGGGGCAGGACCTTGTGTCCATCCGGCAAGGGCAGCAATATCCATGGGGATGGAGCCATCCAAACCCATGGATGTGCCTCTCCCAACCTGTTCCACCCATCTGGGGCTGGCCAGCAATGGTTGGATCCCAGAATGGTTGGGTTGGGAAGCACCTTGAGGACCTCTCATCCCAACCTTCCACGGGGTGCTGAGCGGGCGGTGAATTCCTGCTGACATCCCCGTATCCTGCTTCCCGCTGCAGATCTTTTCCCTGGGTTACTGCCCGACGGGTGAGTGGCTGGCGGTGGGCATGGAGAGCAGCAACGTGGAGGTGCTGCACCACACCAAGCCCGACAAGTACCAGCTGCACCTGCACGAGAGCTGCGTCCTCTCCCTCAAATTCGCCTACTGCGGTAAGCGGCTCCCGCCCGGAGCTCAGGGATATGGGGATCAGGGAGTCACGGAATGGTTTGGGTTGGGAGAGACCTCAAAGCTCATCCCATTCCACCCCCTTGGGACACCTCCCACTAGACCCCCCCGGGACCCCTCGCTCATGGATGGGGATTATGGAATCATGGAGTATTTAGGGTTGGAAGGAACCTTAATTCCACCCCCTTGGGACACCTCCCACTCTCCCACATTGCTCCAAGCCCTGTCTAGCCTGGCCTTGGACACTTCCAGGGATGGGAAACAGGGATGCCCACGAACTGCAGGAAGGGACGGTGCTCAACACAGTGCTGGGGGGCTGAGCATGGATAATTCCAGCAGGATCCAGCCCATGGATGCTGCACTGGGGGTTTATTCCCACAAACCCATCCTGGCTGTTGTGGGGTTTATTCCCATAAACCCATCCCGGCCGTGGCGGGGTTCATTCCCATAAACCCATCCCGGCCGTGGCGGGGTTCATTCCCATAAACCCATCCCGGCCGTGGCGGGGTTCATTCCCACAAACCCATCCCGGCCGTGGCGGGGTTCATTCCCACAAACCCATCCCGGCCGTGGCGGGGTTCATTCCCACAAATCCATCCCGGCCGGGGCGGGGTTCATTCCCATAAACCCATCCCGGCCGTGGCGGGGTTCATTCCCATAAACCCATCCCGGCCGTGGCGGGGTTCATTCCCATAAACCCATCCCGGCCGTGCTGCAAACGGCCCCGGGGCACCGCGGGAGATGGGAAGCGGCACCTGGATCATCCCAGCAGAGCAGGGCTGGGCAGGACTCTGCAGGGAACCTCCAGGTTTTCCCACTTCTCCCACATCCCTGAGGTCAAGCAGTCTGTGGGGCAGGGAAAGGTCGGCCCCAGGGTCTGTGGGGTGGGGAGGTGGCACCGGCAATATTCGGCTGCTGATCCTGGTTTCCTGGTGCAGGGAAGTGGTTTGTGAGCACGGGGAAGGACAACCTGCTCAACGCCTGGAGGACGCCCTACGGAGCGAGCATCTTCCAGGTAGGAGACCTTGGGAAGGGCGTGGGGTGGGGGCTTCTCCCAGATTCCCATTCCGCATTATCCCGGAGAGAGGGGAGGTGCTCTGGGATGGCCGGGTTGGTATTGGGGTGCGGGATGTGATGATGCCCCCGGCATGGGTGCTGCTGGGAGATCCCAGAAACCCAACCTGATGGATTCTCCCCCTTTCTGCTCCTGCTTTTCCCAGTCCAAGGAATCCTCGTCCGTGCTGAGCTGTGACATCTCCGCGGATGACAAGTACATCGTCACGGGCTCCGGGGACAAGAAGGCCACGGTCTACGAGGTCATCTACTGAGCCTGGGATTTCCGGACGGGCCGGCAGCTCCCGGCCCCGGCAGCACTCGGGAATGCTCTGGGAATGCTCCGGGAATGCCAAGGGGAAGCCCCGGGCCTGGCCCAGCTCCGCCCGGCATCGCTCTGCCCGGCATCCACCACACTCGGATTTATTTGGAGATCTGCAGCTCTGGCACACATGGAAGCCCTAAACGGATTTTTATTTGGTTTTAGGGTTTTGGGGTTTCTTTGGATTTTTTTTTTTTTTTTTTTGGTTTTCCGGTTCTCTCCGTCTGGCTTTGGTGGCACTATAAAGGACTCCTTTTTTATTGGGACTTTTTTTTTGTGCATCCCACATAAGACTTGTGAAAAATGTAAATACTGGACTAGGAAATAGCGTGGGAAGGGGAGACCCTCCCAGTACACTTAGTTGTGTATTTTTGTCTGCTGTAATTGTATTCCACTGATGGTTTTTGGTGGTGGCAATTTTATTCTGGGGGTTTTTTGGTTGGTTTTTTGTTTTTTGGGGTTTTTTGGTTGTTTCTTTTTTTTTTTTTTCCCCCCTTTTCCCACCCCCTCTGGAAGTGTCCACGGGGACTTTGCCATCCGGGCTGAGCAGAGATGTCCACTGGTGAAAAGTTGTTCCTCCTGTCGTGCGTCGTGTGTTAGTGATGGTGGGGAATCGCTCGGATCCTCAGCTACTGACGGGACATCGACACAATCACCCTTGGGGTTTGTTTTTTATAGATGGATTTATCCTTTTTTTTTTTTTTTTTTTTTTTTCTGTCTTTGGTTTTTTTGAGAAAANTTTTTCCGTGCTTGGATGTTTGAAGAAAAGGGGAAGCCCACGCAAGCCCTTCTTGGTCTTCGGACAGAAGCAAATGAGGAGTGATTTCAAAGAAAGCTTAGAAAATTCAGCTCAGGGAGCCACGAAAGATAATAGCAAACTTATGTGTTTTGTATTCAAATGAAAGTAAAGAATTAGAATTGATAACCTTGAAAAAAAAAAAAAAGACCAAAAAAAAAATACTTTTTTTTTTTTTTAAAGCAAAAAAAAAGTTTACTAACAAGTAGGGTTTGTGTGTGGTTGGGGGGGCTGCTTGTGGTCCTTGTGGGCTTTATGGTCTTGTGTCTTCTGGTTTTATGGAGCAACTCCCTCCCCCCCACAGGCCTTTTGTACTAAAGGGTTCCAAAAAGGACAAAAAAAAACAAAAAAAAAAAAGGACAAAAAAAAAACAACTGAAGACCTAACGGGAAAATAAAAGTATTTGTGTAGCAGCAGTGCTCACCTGTGTTGTAGCACACGGCAGAGGATTTTTATACCGCATTTTTATGGATTATTTTTGGCGAGTTGGATATGGTCCGAAAGGAAAAAAAACAATGTTTAGGGTTGAGGGGAGAATGGTTTGGAGAGTGGGGAGAGGAGGATGGAGAGGTGGGACCTGGAATTGCAGCCCTCCCAGGAGCCTCCATCCCATCCCATCCCTCTGAGGGATCCATCCCATCCCATCCCATCCCTCTGGCTGCTCCCAGGGCAGACAGAGGAGCTGGGCTGGGAAGGAGGAGAGATCTCCTGGGAACTCCTGCTTTTCCCATCACAACGAGAGGGTTTGGAGCTGAAATGAGGGAATGTTCCAGGCCCAGGGTGGCTCCATGGGAGGACAGGATCAGTTTGGGGCATTGATGATCCAAGGAAGGAAAAGCTGAGTTCTCTAAAGCTGCTTTTAGGGAAAGGCCTTTTAGGGCAGTTTGGCTCAGATTAACGACTCTGCCCCTGGGGCCAGCAGAGCCTTGGAGGGGTCAGGGGATGTCCCAAGGGTGTTTTCGGGTCTGTCTTGGGATCTGTGGGGGCAGCCCTGCCCCTTTCTGCACCCTGACCCTGGGCACAGCATTCCCAGCTCCATGGCCTTTGGAGCATCCCGCTCTGCCCGGATGGGGCTGTGTTGGGAAGGGTTGGGGGGCTCGGCCGTGTCCCCAGGGCCACCCCCAGCAGTGGGGTCACCCCCAGCCCGTGTCCCCCAGGGCTGCAGCTCGGCTGCTTCGTTTTCCTCCCCGGATGGCAGGGCTGAAGTGCAGGAATTGCATGTTCTGGAGCTGGCGGAGCTCCCGGAGCCAGGCTCTCGACTTCACACCAAAGTATGTAGCAGAATCTGTACAGCTGTTAATAACTACCACTGGTTTTTGTAAAAAAGGGCCAAAAAGAGAAAAAAAAAGAATAAAAAGTCAATGTACTGAAGCTCAACCGCAAGCAAAGTGTCTCTAAACCCTCTGACCCCATGGAATTCCACGGAGGTGGGGGGAAAGGCAAGAGCAGGGGAGGGTTGGGGGGCACAGGACACCCCTGACAGGGACCCCTGAGTTGGGGGTGATGCTGGAGGGAGGATGGAGCCCAGGATGGACGGGAGGAGCTCCCAGCCCTCAGCCTCTCTCCCATCCCGTGGGATGGGCTCGTCCCAAACCCCATCCCTCCCTTCTCCAGCCCCAAGGCAGCGCCCAGCAGCTTTGGTTCTGCTCCTGCAAGGAGCTGGGGATGCAGGGAGAGGGCTGGGGTCGGGGCACCCTGCCCGGGGGTGCCTCGGGACCGGGATCAGGCGGCTCCCACTCTGCGGGATGCGAGCCCTGGCATTCCCGAGCTCCCGGCCCGGCACCCCGATGGAGACAAAGCCCTGCCGCGAACTAGGACAGCTGCAGGGTCCTGCAGGGGCTCCCGTGATGGATCGGACGTGACAGGACCTGCTGCGAGGGAGGGATAAAAGGCAGGAGCAGCACTCTGCCCGCTCGGGCTTCCCGATAATGGGCAGGGAAGTGCTCGGGAGTGCATTTCCCTCGGGTCGGAGGCTGGATGCGGCCAGGGGCTGACGCAGGGGACCATGAAAAGATCGGAATTGTGCAAGGAATCCTTTGTTGGAGGACTGGGAGAGCCCGGCAAGGGAAGGGACCCCCAGGACCCCCCGTGCTGCCCCTTCGGTACCTGAGTGGCTCCGGCCCTGCTCCCAACCCTTCCCAGGGAACTGTGGCCCTTGGCTGTCCATGGGGTTGGACTCCAGCTTTTCCAGGTGCTGGGGAGGAGGTTTTGGGCTCTCCCATTCCCGTTTGTGCCATCAGCCAGCTCCCGGATTTTTTAATTCAAATATTCCCACCCCCTGCTCTGGATTTTTAAATTATAAATTCACGAGGGCTGTCTAGGGGTGCTGTCAGGTCAGGCTTGGCCCACGCTGCCAGGCAAAGCTGGAAACGGCTGGAAAACTGAGTGGGAATTGATTCCCCCAGGATCCTGAGGCTGGGAAGGCGGCAGCCTGGTACATGGCATCTTCCGGGTGGCATTGCCCGCTTTTTGCCTGTGATTTCCTTCCGTGAGTGTGGAATTCCTGCATGGAAAGGCTCCCACGGAGCAGGCAGGGATTTGATCCTGGAGTATCAAAACCGCTTCTCCCACGCTGGGTCTCTGTCCCTGAAGGGGAGCACTGGGAAAGGGGCAGGGGCGGCAGAGCCATGCTGGGCCATGCCATGCTGTGTGTCCCATGGCATCCCATGCCATGCTGTGTCCCATCCCATTCCCTGCTGTGTGTCCCATCCCATCCCATCCCATCCCATGCCCTGCTGTGTGTCCTGTTCCCTTCTCTGTGGCCCGTGCCAGGCCGAGCCGTGCCCACCCCAGGAACAAGCAGACCCCACCCAGCTGTGCCCCAGGCACATCCATGGCATCTTCCCACCACGGAATCCGGGATCACAGATACCCCTCCCCGTCACAGAATCCGGGATAACAGGATACGCCTGCCCACCATGGATTCCAGGATAACAGGACCCCCCTTCCCCTGGTTATCCCGGGCTCTGTTATCCCGTGGAGGACTTCACCCTTTGGGGTTCACAGGGCATCACCCACCCACCGCAGGGTGTTCCCAGCCCCTTCCCAGCCCCTTCCCAACCCCATCCCAGCCCCTTCCAGCCCATCCCAGCCTATCCCAGCCCTTCCCAGCCCATCCCAGCCCCCTTCCCAGACCCTTCCCGCCCATCCCAGCCGTATCCCAGCCCTTCCCACCGCCGCCGCGCGGTTGCCAGGGTGCCACCCCCGGGCTGGGCGCAGATGGCGGCGGCGCTCGGGGACACCCTCAGCTGCGGCTGTCGCTGGCTGCTGCCGCCGAGCGCGGATTCCGCTGGCACCGCTCCCTCCGGCGGCTCTGCCTCTGCCTCGCACCCGTTTTAATTACAGTAATTGAGTTATAATGAGCGATTGTGCCGGGCCCTCGCGCGCGGGGAGGCCGCGGTGCCGAAGGGCGGCCCCTGCTCGCTGCTTCCGAAGGCTCGCGGAAACCCGCGGCTGCCTTCAGATGTTCATGGTGCTCCTCTTCCCGGCGCTGCTGCTGCCCTGGATCCCGCTGCAAAGCTGCAGGGATGGATACAAACTCGTTTGGCTTAATCCCCTCTGGAAAAACAACAAAAAAAATAGCAACCAGCGGAGCCAAGGCGGAAAGCGAAAGCACAAATCCCAGCCCTGCGGAGCTCCGTGCTGGAAAAATCCATCCCGGGGTTGGCACAGGGTGCCATGGCAGGAGGGGCTGGTGGCACTGGGGCTGGGACACGGGATGGGGGACAGGACACGGGGAATGGCTTCATAGTGGAAAAGTGGAGATTCAGATGGGATATTGGGGAGGAATTGTTCCTGTGAGGGTGGGGACGCCCTGGCAGAGATTCCCAGAGAAGCTGTGGCTGCCCCTGGATCCCTGGGAGTGTCCAAGGCCAGGCTGCACGGGGCTGGGAGCACCCTGGGACAGTGGGAGGTGTCCCTGCCACGGGCCTGGATATCATTTAGGGTCCCTTCCAACCCCAACCATTCCAGGATTCCATGATCCCCCTACCGAAAATCCCCCTTTTCCCTGGATTCCTGGCCCTATCAGTCCCACTCCTGTCCCAGGGCTGTCCCCACCAGCCCCTGACATTCCAGGCTCTTGTCCCACGGCCTGGATTTGCCGTAAATCCCCACCTCTGTCCCCCACCGGTGTGGGATGAGCCACCCCTCAGCCTGCTGAGCCCGGAGCATCCCTCATCTCTGCCCGGGAAAAGCCCCATGGCGCTGTCCATCCAGGATTCGGGAATGCTGGGATGATCAGGATGGGTTTGGGGGCACCTCTTGGACAGCCCTGAGAGAGCCCCAAGTGCAGCCCTGTTATCCTCCCCCCTCCTCCATCTCCCCTGGGGGGGTTTTGGGTTTTTTTTTTGCTTTTCTGGGTAACAATAAAAACTTTCATTGGAGCGAAACCTTGGCTGGCCAGAACGAGCCTCGTTAATTCCAGGGAATTGTTTCATCTCGGCTCAACAGGAATAATGAAGCTTTTTTTATTATTACTTTTTTTTTTATTACAAGATGAGTTGGTGAACAGCCAGCTTCCTCCGGGGGAATTCCTGGGGAGTGTTGATC
>VWZW01008206.1:18802-30904 GCA_013397115.1 Edolisoma coerulescens | reverse complement strand
TTTAAAAAGGAAGAAAAAAAAGAGGGAAAAAAATGAAAAGAGAAGGAAAAAAGCGAAGGTTTGAAAGGCTCCAACGCTGCTATTCATAACAACGTGTGATTGAGCTCAGCCTTTCCTGACAGCTCCCAGATGGAGCCAAGGCTTTTCCACAACACCCTCGCACAACACTTCCCTCTGGAGCCAGCTCCAGCCCCAAACAAAACTTGGGAGCACACAGGCTCCTTGTTATCCTCGGGAAAGCCAAGGAGCACCAGAGCCCGGAGGAATCCGGCTGAGCTTGGCCCTGCCTGGAAAATCCAACCCTGGGGCTGTGTGTGCCTGTGTCACCCGTGGGGCTGGGCCCCCGGTGTCCCCAGGTGTGTGGGGTGCTCCCAGGGCTGTCCCCAGGTTTGTGGGGTGCTCCCAGGGGTGCAGGGTTGGGTTTGTGTCAGGGCTGAGCAGTTTTGTGTTGATCAGAAAAGATAAAAAACGGCATTACAGCACTGCGGGGGCAGCTGGGCTTTAACGGGATTTTGGAGATTTTTATGCTTTCATAGAACTTTCTGGGCGTTTCCAGGCTGGGAGAGCACCCAGAGGGCTCCCCCTCGCTCGAGGCGCTGCTGGCACAGGCGGTGGCACATCGCCAGCACCGTGTCCCCTCTGCTCCGCCTTGGATTTGCTGGGATGGACACCGAATATTCCAGCCTGGCAGCAAAGGGCCAGGACCGAAGGGAGCAGTGGGTCCAGCGGTTTGGGAGGGCTGGGAATGGAGTGGATGGAGGGTGGAAGGGCAGAGCTTCCCTCAGGAGCCAGCAGAGCCGGCAGGCAACGGAGCATCCCAGCCCGGCATCCACCCTCTCCATCCCTGTCCCCCCCCAGCTCTCCTGGAGCCCCTTTAGGCCCTGGAAGGGGCTCTGAGCTCTCCCTGGATCCTTCCCTTCTCCAGATCAACATTCCCAGCTCTCCTAGCCTGGCTCCAGCAGGGCTCCAGCCCTCGGAGCAGCTCTGGGGTCTCCTCTGGAATTGCTCCAGCAGCTCCAGGCCGTCCCACTGTTGGGAATCCCACACAAACCTCATCAAAGCCAGACACAGGCTGAGATGGGATGGGGACAGGGACACTGTGGGACAGGTGGCAGCGTGAGCAGCACCTCGTGCCACCCCAGGAGCTGCTCCATGGGCCCTGGGCACACCTGGAATGCCGAAGGAGGAGAACAGGGGCGACAGATAATTGGGATTTCCTGGGTGGCCCCGCAGCCCCTACGGGGGATTAATTAACGACTCATTTAAAGCCCAGAAGGGCTAAACCCGACCTGCTGCTGGCTCCAGCTCTCCCAACACCTTCCCACGGCTTCGCCTCCGGCAGGACTCCGGGCACAGCATTCCCGGTGGGACCACAATCGCACACGGACAGCGCGGGGCTGGGATTGGGGGAAGGTTCCCCCTCCCTGGGAATCCAGGACCGAATCCCCAGGCATCCAGGCGAATCCCTGGCAGATGGAAGTGCCCTGCGGCAGCTGGGCCGCTCTCGAGGCGGAGCTGGAGCCGTTCCATCCCGCTCTGCCGCCGGGAGCCGGGATATCACCCCAGTTTCTGTTGTGTGACCAGAACATGCCATGGATTGCGGTGATCCATTAACGCTCCCTGGGGAGGGTTTGGAGCTCTGGAATTGCGGCCTGACGCCTTCCCTGGGGATAAACACGGCACCCCCTAGGAATGCTGCAGGGCAGGGAGGGACGGGGAATGCTCCTCCCTGGGATCCCAGCGTGGGGGACACATCCCTGGAGTGCTCCTGGATGGGGGTGGCTCCGTCTCGGGTACCTCGGGGGGGACAGGGAGCTGCTCCTGGTGGCACTGCCCTTCCCATGGGATCATGGCCAGTGTCGGGGCCCTCTGCTGGGCTCAGCCCCTTCTTTGTGGGAAAAACAGCTGGGATCCCTTGGATCCCTCGGATGCCCCTCCAGACAAGAGGGATGGAGAAGGTGACGGGCTGGGACAGCCTCCCACGGTGCTGCTCAGTTCCCAGCACATCCCTTCTCCCACGGCTGCGTGCTGGGAATGGATGGAAAGGGGGAAAAGGCAAAGCAGGGATGAGTCCGTGAGGATGGAGCTGTGCCCGTGGGATGCTCCTGCTCCAGGCACAGGTTTGGGAGCCCCTAGGTTTGTGAGCAGGGCAGGGAATGGCTTGGATCAGCCGGGATCCCATGGCACTGCCTGGATCTCCTGGCACTGCCCGGATCTCCTGGCAGAGCCCCCCTGGCACTGGCTGTGCCCTCCAGATTGCCACTGGACACAGCAGGAAGCCGCCACTGCCCTCGACTCTTCCACAGGAGCAAAAGGGGTCTGAAACCAGGGAATTTCATGGAAACAGAGGCCGAAACATCTGTGGGAGCAACATCTGGGCAGGCCCAGGGTTCCCATGCTGGGCTCCCACCCAGCCCAGCTCCTCCTGGGATAAACTCCAGGGAGAGCTCAGAGCCCCTTCCTGGGCCTAAAGGGGCTCCAGGAGAGCTGGAGAGGGACTGGGGACAAGGGATAGAGGGACAGGACACAGGGAATGGCTTCCCACTGCCAGAGGGCAGGGATGGATGGGATATTAGGCAGGAATTCTTCCCTGGGAGGGGCTGGGCTGGAATTCCCAGAGAAGCTGTAGCTGCCCCTGGATCCCTGGAATGTCCAAAGCCAGGGCTTGGAGTGGCCCGGTCCCGGTGCTGCTCTGCAGGTCTGTCCATGGATCCCTCTCCAGGACAGGCATCCCCTTGGCTGACTCCCCATTATCCCCAAAAGCAGCTCAAAGATTCCTCCGAGCATTCCCCAGCCCCGCGTGTGAACGGAGGGCACTGGGATTAACCAACCACATCCCAGCCTGGAATTCCCGAGCCCGGAGCTGCCCGGCCCCCGGCAGGCGCAGGGACCTCTCCTGGCTTTCTCCAGCCCTTCCTTAAATAAGCAGCTTTCCCTCCCCTTTTCCAACACTTCACCGCGGGATCCTCCCCCTTGGAACACCGGCAGCTCTGGCACGCACTCCCCGGACCACCCTGGGAAGCAAATCCCGGTAATTTATGGAGAGGCTCAGCTGAGAACAGCCCGGGTGGTTTTTTTTTCCTTCCCCCTTTTTTCCTTTCCATCCTGACTATAAATTTTTCATGGAATTTAGAAAACACCAGCAAATCCCAAGGGACACTTCTGGAACCTGCCCAAGACTCAGAATCCAAGGATCTCCCCAGAAGTGCATCGGGAGCTGGGGGCAGCAGCATTCCCATTCCTCATCGGGGGACACAGAATCTCCATGGATGTCCAGGAGCCCCCAAGGTCCCACAGCCAGCCCAGGTTTGGGGACACACACAGGGACACACACGGGGCTGGGGGGAAGAGCCGCTCTGGGCTGGGATGAGCCAGTCCCTGCCTGTCCCCACCCCAAACACCCCCAGATCCGCACTTCCCAGATCCCTGTGTGCCTGTATCCAGTGACCCCCCCCAAATCCTCATTTCCCAGATCCCTGCCTGCTCCCAAAACCCCTCAAATCCCCATTTCCAAGGTCTCCCCCTCAGGGAGGAGGTGCTGGGGACAGAGCCGTGCCCAGGGGACCCCAGCAGGGCACTGCCACTGCTGTGCCCCCCAGGTCCTGGACAGAGTGGGTTTTCCATGGATAAAGGAGGGTTTTCCATGGATAAAGGAGGGTTTTCCATGGACAGGGAAGGATTTCCATGGGCAGGGAGCAGGGGCAGAGCCAGAGCCGTCCCCAGCTCAGAGCACTTCCCATTTGTCTCCATTCCCTGGCAGGAATGCCCGGTGATCCTTGGGAAGGGCCCCTCGTAGGGCCACACCGCGGCTCCTTCCCCGCTTTCCTGCCCTAATGGAGACAAATGAACGTTATCCCAACCTGTTCCAGCAATTCCCGCTTCCAGGCAGCGCTGGGAGGATGGGCGGGGACCCCTCTCTGGCTGTGCTGCCTGCACTGGCTTTGGGAGGCAGCTGGGAGTCTCTGTGAGCATTCCCAGAGGATTCCATGCTCCATGGACAGGGCTTGGATTTATTGCTTATCGTGGAATCCCAGGATGGTTTGGGTTGGGAAGGACCTTAAGGCTCATCCCGTTCCATGGGCAGGGACACCTTTCCCTATCCCAGGGTGGTCCAGCCTGGCCTTGGACACTTCCAGGGATCCAGGGGCAACCACAGCTTCTCTGGGAATTCCAGCCCAGCCCCTCACCACCCTCACAGGGGGGAATTCCTTCCCCAATATCCCATCTATCCCTGCCCTCTGGCAGTGGGAAGCCATTCCCTGTGTCCTGTCCCTCCATCCCTTGTCCCCAGTCCCTCTCCAGCTCTCCCGGAGCCCCTTTAGGCCCTGGAAGGGGCTCTGAGCTCTTCCTGGATCCTTTCCTTCTCCAGGTGAACATTCCCAGCTGTCCCAGCCTGGCTCCAGAGGAATTCCAGCCCTCAGAGCAGCTCCGTGTTCTTGTCCATCACTCCCACACATCCCCAAAGGCGGCTGTGACTGTAAAACCAACAGCCAAATCCAGGGATTGTCCCCAAGGCGAGGCCAGCGGGGACGCCCCGGGCTCGGGAGGGGACAGGGAAGTGTCACCTTTCCTCCTCTGTCATTTCCCAGCCTCTGGATCTGCCGGGAAGGAGCAAGGCCCAGGCAGCAGAGGACGGGAATTACAGACACCGGGAAGAGCAGAGGTGAAAGAAGGGGGAAAATCCCTATGGAAAAACGGGGTCCAGCTCCCCCTGCACCGCGGCCGCTGCTGGGACAGGACAGGAGGGGACACAGCCCCCCTGTGCTCCCACCTGGCCTTTAAAGGAGTCAGAATGTGCTGGAATCCAGGGAAAACCAATCCCGGCAGCACCCAGAGAGCCCCAGAGCGAGCCCAGCGCTCCAGGAAGGGCTTGGATTGCAGCGGGTTCTGGTGTGAGGCCACGGCAAAGAGCTTATCCCAACTGGTGCGGTTTGGATTGGGAATTTTTCAGTCTGGGACGAGCCCGGTCCGGAGCCTCCCCACGGGTGTTTAATTCCCAAAGCCTGGCGGAGCCACAGGAATGTCAAGCAGGGCCAAGTACTCGCCCCAGTGGCATTCCCAGACAAAAGGGGACACTTTGGGACATTAAATTGCCCAGGGACAGTCCAGGACTCTCCGAGCCGCTGCGAGTTGTGTGGCCAGGCTGGAAAACACAAGGCACCCGCTCCTCCCGACCCGGGCACGCCCCTGAGCGGGAAAAGGAATGGAGCGGAGAGCAAAAAACCCCAAATCTTATTTCTGACTTGAAGGGGAGAGCTCGGGGCTTGCTCATCCTGTGCTCCAGGATCCAGGGATCCGCCTTTTCCAGCTCGGGGTGGCAGCCGTGGGCAGGATGGACGCGTTCGATGCCTGGATTTCCAGGCTGGGATCAGGCTGGAGAGCAGGGAGGGCAGCCGGGATGTGGGAGTGGCACCCACCGAGGCCGGGGAGAGGATGCCAGGATTGCCAGGGAAGATGCCAGGGTTGCTGGGGAAGATGCCAGGATTGCCAGGGAAGCAGCTGGAGCAGCTGGGGAAGATGCTGGGATACCTGGGAAAGATGCCAGGGTACCCAGGGAGTATCTGGGGACAATGTCGGGGTGCCTGGAGAGGATGCCAGGGTACCTGGGGAAGGTGTTGAGGCTCCAGGGGAGAATGCCAGGGCTGGAAACGATGCCAGGGGAAGGTGCCGGGGCTGTCAGGAGTGTGCTGGGGTACCTGGAGAAGATGCTGGGGCTGCTGAAGAGGATGTGGAGCACCCAGGGAAGATCTGGGGAGGATGCTGAGGTACCCAAGGAAGATCTGGGGTGGCTGGGGAGGATGTCAGGGTACCCAGGGAAGATTTGGGGAGGATGCTGAGGTACCCAGGGAAGATTTGGGGTGGATGCTGAGGTACCCAGGGAGGATCCGGGGCTGCTGGGGCCGGTGCCAGGGTGTTGGAGAGGACGCCGGGGCTCCCGGGCCGGCTGCCGGGGCTCCAGGAACGCTGCCAGGACTGGCGGGGAGGATGCCGGGGCTGCGGCTCGGAGCCATCCATTGTGGCTGCCGAAATGTTTCGGAATCAGCCGTTTAATGAGAACAAAAGAAATTAATTGGTGGTTTAGGCCTAATGAGACCGCTGTGCAAATTAACAGCCCTCATCAGCAGAAACAAACAGACTCCTTAAACGAATCGCGGCCGATAAAGAGGGGGTCGGCGGCACCATCTGCGCGGCCCCTCCCGGCGCAGGCAGCGGGGGAAAAAAACCCACCCCGATCCCACTAAAGCATAAATTCCCGGTTTATTCAGGCGGGCGCAGCTTGACTCCGGCAGCTCGGAGCGCGGATAAAGGCGAGCCCCCCGCATTTGCATCTGAAAGGGGCGAGACGCGGCCCCTCGCTCGGGCCGGGCCGGGCGCGGGGGGCGTTCAGCCCCCACTGAGGCGGCACAAAGGGGCCCCCCCGCGCCGGCTGCCGGACCCTGCGGATCCTCACACAGCGCGTTTGTTCCCGCTGTTTACTTAAGACGTTCCTCAATTCCCAGCGAGGATTTGGATTTCGGGCTTGGTTTACTTGTGCTGGCAGGGGGAAAAAAAAAAAAAAAAAAAAAAAAAAAAAAAAAGGGGGGGAGGGGGGAAAAAAAAAAAAAAAAAAAAAAAAAGAAGGAGGAGAAGGGGGAAAAAAAAAATAAATCTGTCTGATCTTTAATAATCAAAGTAATTAGAATAATCCTTTCAGGGCTGAATGGGGGATTATTTCTTCGTGTCATTTTAGTTTCATCCTCATTTGGGGCTCCTAAAACGTGGAAAAAAGCACTTCAAAAGCCCCACTGTGGTGCCGGGCCCTCTTCACGCTCCTGGAAATTCCCACCCAGGCGCCTGCCGAGCCCCCGTTCTCAGGGAAAGCGCCTGTTTGGCTGCGGCCGATTTATTTATTTCGGGCCTGGTCAAATAAACAGCGGGGCCGGCGAGATTTGGGGCTCGTTTGTTGTTTGGCTGTCTCGGGCAGATAAGGAAGCCTTTGATGGAGAGCAGGGACTTTGTGCGTCTAATCTGGGCCCGGCAGCGCCGCCGAAACGCGGCCGAGTCTGCGGGGAGCAGTAATTACATCGGGGGATTAAAAGGTCCCAAACCTCACCTATATTTCACTTTTGTAAACCAGCGAGGAACAAAGAACGCTCGGCTCGCCCCGAGGAAGGAATAATTGACACAATTCGCAGGCTCGGGATTATTGTAATGTAAATAAACGCGGCCGGGAGGGCGGGACGCGTTCAGCCCTGCGAGTTCTCAGCTGGGTTTTAACGAGGGGGATAAACTCGGCTTCAAAAACAGCGCCCCCCAAAAAACCACCCCAAATCCCCGCTTTTTCCCCCATTTCTTGCTCGGGGTGCAGCTCTGCACGGAAAATTCCAGGGGAGCGTTGCCCGTGGCTCTGCCAGGAGTGAAATCCCTGGGAATTCCTCTCCTGGCGCAGGTTTGTCCCCCCGCAAGCAGCAGGGATGAAAAGGGACAAGGGACAGGCTGCGGGGGGAATTGTGACGGGCACGAGCAGCAGGTACCTGATGCTGTAAAGGATCGTTAAAGTCATGGAACTGGGGAATTATTTAGGCTGGAAAAGCCCTCTGAGATCCTTGATTCCAACCGTTCCCCCAGCACTGGGGCACGTCCCCAAGTACCACCTCCACACGGCTGCTACCGGAATTAGACAGGAACAGGGCCGAAAAATCCTGAAAAAAGAAATAATAATTTTTAAATTATCCATGGTTTTTTTTGGCCAGCTTGACTCCTGATTCCAGGCAGGAAAAGGGAGCAAGCTCCCATTGGAAGCTGAAATTCAGGAAGGATTTAAGGGTGCAGGGATGATCCCAAATCCAACCCAGGAAGGGTTTAAGGGGTGCAGGGATGATCCCAAATCCAACCCAGGAAGGGTTTAAGGGGTGCAAGGATGATCCCAAATCCAACCCAGAGTGGGTTTAAGGGTGCAGGGATGATCCTGGATTTAAGAAGATTTTAAGGAGTGCAGGATTGATCCTGGCTCCTCTGGATTCCCAGAGTCCAGGATGAATTTCCCAAGTGCTCATGCCCCTCCAAGGAGCTCGGGGTCTTTCTCCATGGAAAACCAGGGCTGGAAAACCAGAGGGCTGTGAGGAGCCTGGTGTTTCTCCCGCGTTTTTCCAGGCAGGGGGAACCACTCTGGGCTCAGGACTTGAAATTATACCAAATTATCAGCGGGAAAATGGCAGGATGGGAGGATGAGGCAGGAGCTCAATCTGGGGGCTAAATGCCGGCCATAAATGCATTCCTATTAGGAAGTCAATACCCGGCTGGCAGTTCCTGTCTGTGCCGATCCCTCATTAGACAAAGCCTTGACCTTGACCTCATTGTCCCATTTGCCGGGAGCCAGAATCCCGGGACAACTCGGATTGGCGCGCGGATCCATAAATATCGATTCATTGTTTGCAGTGTAATTTAAATGTCAGTTATGAGCCCGGGGCAGATAAAGATCGGGATCAACAATAAAACTGGAGAGGCCATAAATCCCTCGGGCTTCCAGCGGAGCTGCGGCGGCCCGGGAAAGGAGCAGCAAAAACAAAGGGAAAAGGCGCCCCAGAGCCCCGTTTCCTGCCCGTCGGAAGGAGGGCGGGCATCGATTATCCAGGCAGGCAGCCCCGAGCTGGGTGGCCCCGGGCCCGCAGTGTCCCTGTGGCCTCTGCCGGCATCCGAGAGGAGATTCCTGCTCCAGCCAGGGCTGATCCCAAATTTTGCTGAGGCCCCTGCACCCTTGNTTTCTTGGGACTGTGGCCTCTTCCTCTTCCTCTTCCTCTTCCTCTTCCTCTTCCTCTTCCTCTTCCTCTTCCTCTTCCTCTTCCTTCTCCTCTTCCTTCTCCTTCTCCTCCCTCTCCTTCTCCTTCTCTTCCTCCTCCTTGTCTTCCTTCTCTTTCTCCTCCTCCTCTTCCTCCAGTGGGACCCCAGGTCTGGAGCTCCCAGCTCCCCACAAACACCCCATGGTGTCCCTAAATGGTGTTTATTTCTTGCCCAGGGAGGGCAAGAAATCTTCCTCCAGGAGGAGGGGGACAAACCCGGGCCTATAATTTGGGATCAGCCCCAAACCCAAGAGAAACCCCTGGTTTTGCTGGCAGTGATGCTTCGGGGTTTTTTTTAACTATAAACAACAACATTTAAATGTTTTTTGTGGTCTGGTATCTCTGGGAAGCAGCTCCGGAGCTCATTATTTATTGAGCTCTATCAGCGACTTCCAAGGGAATCTTTTCCATCAGATTGGCAGCAGGATAATCTCCTTACTCTGTTTGGCAGGAAGGAAAACCACGGCTTGGGAACGCTGTCACCGCTGTGGAATATGGGGTCACAAAAAGACATTTTTCCAGGGATGGAGGGGAAAATCCTGGAGTTCAAAGGGAATGGTGGGCCCAGTGTTGCTCCGTGTAGGGGGAGGCTCCCAGGGGTTTATTCCCATCTTCTCAGAGGGCAGGGATAGCTGGGATTTTGGGAAGGACTCCTTCCCTGGGAGGGTGGGGAGAGGTTGGGATGGAATTCCCAGAGAGCTGTGGCTGCCCCCAGATCCCTGGAAGTGTCCAAGGCCAGGCTGGAGCAGCCTGGGATAGTGGGATGTGTCCCTGCAGAGCTGCATCCATGGGGAGTTTCCAATCACCCACATTTTAAGGATTTGGGTCCTGGCCGGGCAAAACCAGCCACAAAATCCAACCCCCTCTCCCTGTGAGGGGTTTGGTGGGATTGGGGAATCCAGGGGGGGTTTGCTGATCTCGTTGGTATTTGATATCCCAAAATTGCTCTGGGCACCGCGGGATAGGCCTGGCTGTGCTCATGGCTCCCGTGCCCAGAGTGTTTCCCTTTAAACATTCCCAGCCTGCTTCCATTTGTTTTCGGTTCCCAAAGCCTCTGCAGTTGTGGGATCAAAGCACAACTCCTTGGCTGACGTGTAAACCCTTCCCAAAAACCAGGAAATGGAGGGAATCCGGCCTCTCCATGAACTCTCCGGGAGAACAACAACCCTGAGGCTGCCTGGGAGTTTGGGAAGGGATCCGGGGCCATCAGTGCAGCACCAGGAATTCAACTCCAGACCAAAACTTCCATGGATGCAACTTTTATCCCCCAGCACTGGGCCCTGGATCCCTCTGCGATGACCTTTGGGGAATTCCATGGAGGGAATGTGTGGGATTCCCCCCTGGAAGTGGCCGGGATTGTTTTCCAGAGTCAGAAGTGGGAGCTGGCATCAACTTCCCGGTTTTATTTGGGAGTTTGATCCATTCCTGGAATGCAAAGGAAAGCAGAGGGAAAACACCTGGAGCAAATCCTGCTGCTGGATCCATCGCTCCCATCCTGCTCCCACATCCAGAGGCTGCTCCTGGTGATCCAGAGGCTCTGGAGGTGGGGAGGGACACTGAAGGGGTTGGGATATCCCTTCCCAATATCCCCCAGAGCAAAAGAGAAGGTGGAAAACAACCCTGGCAGATCCCCAGGAAATGGAGGAGATTTTCCAGCTGTACAATGACATTCCAGGTTGGATCCATGATGCTGCAGGAAAATGATCCCAAGAGCAGGATCCAGGACATGGCATGAAGGCCTCCAGGATCCAGAGCAGCCAAGGGGTATTTGGGGTTTATTTTGGAACACCAGGAAGTTATCCCAGACAATGGGATCCTTAGGATCTGCAATTCCCCACTCTGGCAAATCCCGGATGTGGAATTAATCCCACTCCTGCCAGATCCCATCACCGGGAAGGATGAGGAGGGTGCATCTCCAGCCCCACTGGATCATCCCAAACTCCCTGGAGCAGAGGGAGTTTATAGGATTCAGGTCCTTTCCTTGCTTTCCAGCCTATCCCAAATCTTATTAGGAATTTCACCCCCTCCTGATGGACATTCCAAAGGATACACTCAGCTCCCTGTGCCTTCCAGGACGGATTTATCCCAAAATTCCCTCAGAGCAGGGAACCCACGCAGGGCTCTTTGTCCCTTAATGGAGCATTCCCAAAGACTCAAGCCTTCCTCCCTATTTTTCCCCATTTTCCCTAATTATAGGGAATTTTTCCTTATAATTCCAGGGAAAATGCGCCCTTTATAATGATGGGATCCGGATCAATCCGGAGCCACGGCCTATTTTCCAATCAACCCTCCAAAAAACAAAAAACCCCAAATCCACGAAAACACTAAAAATGACATGTTGTGATCGCCTGGCTCCCCAAATCCCCCCAAGCATCCCAATCCCTCCTTCCCGATCCTTTATCCCTTAAGGTTCTTTCTAATTCAATAACCAGGATTCCCAATCCCGCCCCAGCCAGGGGGGGAATTCCAGTGCCGCCGTTCCCGGCAGTCTCCCAAAGCCCCCCCCGGTTGAGCCGTGTGGGATTACAGCCCCGTAATCCTTGGGAACACATGTTGGGAAGGATAAAAGCAATTTTGTTGGGAAAACCAAAGGCCACGTTCAGCCGGAATCAGCTCCGGCTGCGCAGAGCTCCCGCCCCTCAGAGGCCCCGTGCAAGGAGGGAATTAAGGGAAATAAAACCCCAAAAAGCCGAATTTTGGCCATTTTCCCCCGGATTGGTCCAATTTGCTGATCTGCGCCCAGGCAGTAATTCCAGCCCAGGGTTTTCTTGGGCTCGGAGCTAATCTGGGATGTAATTCCTGAGGCCTGCGCTGCCCCGGCAAGGCCCAAACGGGGATTAGGCGTTATATAAATGTAATTTCCTAATTAATCATCGTGGGCCAGCCCCACGCAGGGTTTGTCACCAGCAGCAGCACCCGGGGCTCAGCGGGAGCCAGGCAGGGGTTACATAACCGGGAAAGATCCGGAAAATCCACGGCCGTTCCCACTGCTCTCTGCCAAACCCCCAAAGCGACACCGGAGGAACCGGAAAAGGATCAGGACGCCCCAAATCACTGGGATTTGAGCCTTTCCTGATGATTCCATCCCCCCCCAACCTGTGGCGAGCGAGAGAAGGAGGATTTTGTTTTCTTCCCAAATATCCCATGGAAAAACGCATTCCACAGGCTCCTGAAAAATAACCTGGAGGGTTCATTAGCTGCCCTATTTTTCCAGGTGTGTTCCAGCAGCACTAATTAACTAATTAACTCTCAGGTAGATTGGAGCACTCCAGCCTCCAAATGC
>VWZW01008206.1:0-16413 GCA_013397115.1 Edolisoma coerulescens | reverse complement strand
TCCCATCCATTATTCATGGCCCAGGCATTTGTGGTGCAGAGGCTCCGCCAGCGGCTTTGATTAAAAATCCAGGGAGTGATGAATATGCAAAAGCTCCGAGGAACAGATTTGTCAAAGTGTCCATCCTTCATCCCCAGAAAGGAAAATCTCCAGAGGTCCTGGGACTGAAAAACTTCCTCCCGAATCCCAGAATTATGGTTGGGATGAAATCCTCTCTTCCCGCATCCAAACGGGAAAATATTTGTGTCAGGAAGCCGGAGAGAGGCCAGTGAGGAGAGGGGCGAGCACACGAGAGGAAATGTGATTTTCATTCACATTGTGACTCCGCAGCCATTTAATTATTTTAATTAGGTTTAATTAGTGGTAAATTTACAATGATATGCTTGATACCTGGCATTAAATCTTCCATGCATAAATGTTTTGTTAAAACGGGAAAACAGGCGCGTGGCACCCTGCCAGCAATTAGTGCTGAACGCGCTAATGACAGATTAGGGCTGGGCCGTGATTCCCGGTGACAGCAGCGCCGGGAGTCGGGAGCTTCCATCGGGAATGCGCGCGCCACCGGCACCTGCGCCACTGCCACTGGCCAGAGGAGCTCCCAGGGGAGCGCAATTTCCAGGGAAACGCCGGTGGCTGGGAGGGGACCGGCTCGGTGGTCCCCACCCCAAAATCACCCAGAGCATCCCCGTCCTTCCCAGCCTCGGCACTTCCCTGTGGGAAAATCCAGCTCCATCCCCAGGCCTCTCTCCCAGCCTCTCCAAGATTTTTCCACTCTCATCTTTCCTACATCCTCTCCCGTATCTTTGGTGTGTCAGCCTCTCTCCTCACTCAATTTATCCATCCCTTCATTCCCGCAGAGTTCCCGCCAGAATCCTCCTGCTCCTTTAAATTTCCCCCCAGATTTGGGGTTCCTAAGTTTCTAATGCAGCGAGGAAGGGCAGCTGGAGAACCATGAGGCTGCTCCGGGCCCCAGGATCAGGTGAGGAGCGGGATTGGGAAGGGAATTAATGCTCTGCACAGAATCCAGCACACAGAGCAATCCCAATGTTCCAATTACAACTGGAAATCCCGGGAAGATGAATTCCAGTGGTTCCTAACCACAGTTAAGTGCACCGGGAGGGTTTTAACTCCCTCCCATCCCCATTGATCTTCCTGTCTCCCGCTCCTACTGGAAACAATTAGAGGTCAATAAGCGACAGGAGCTGGAATTCCCAGCTGCCAAAGAAACCATTTGGAAATATTTCCTTGTCCTCTTACCCCCGGGGCTCTGTCAATGCTGCCATCCAATATTTTTTATGGAAAAGAAAGGATTTAGAAAATCTATCCATGCCGTCTCCTGGCCCGGGAGCAGAGAGGATGAATCCAGAGGAGGGAAATCCAGAGGATAAATGGCAGGGAAGCTCTGTTCCAGCAGCTCCATCCGTCCTGGAGCAGCTCTAATGCCGTTACCCTCGGCGTGACCCTGCCGAAGGATGGGAAATCCTTCTCCAGAACAGCCAGGGAGGAAGTCACGGAAAAGCATGGAAAGGTGGGAGGCAGGTCGGAAAGGGAAGGAGGGCAGCGATTCCCTGCCTGTGGATGAGGAAGGGCGAATGCTGCGGGACCCTGCACTGGGGCACGCTCCAGGTGGGATGCAGGGTTTGGATTCCGTGCTGGAACATGGGTGGGATGCACGTGTTGGACACACAGGTGGGATGTATCCATTGGTTCTGTGCATGGGATGCATATGTCGGATACATCCACTGGAAACTTGCATTGGATGCAGGTGTTGGATACATCCATCGGATGCACATACTGGATACATCCATGGGATGCACACCTTGGATTCATCCATTGGATGCACACGTTGGATACATCCATTGGATGCATGTTTTGGATACACCCATTGGATGCACATGTTGGATACACCCATTGGATGCACATGTTGGATATATCCATTGGATGAACGTGTTGGATACATCCATTGGATGCACACGTTGGATGCATGCACTGGGAACTTGCATTGGACTCCCATGGATGCACATGTTGGACACAAGTGTTGGATACATCCATTGGCTACATCCATTGGATACATCCGTCAGAGTCATCCTTTGGATGCACGTGCTGGATACATCCATTGGATGCACATATTGGATGTATCCATTGGATGCACATGTTGGATTTTCCACATCTCCTTCTCCAGGCTTGGATAACTCCCTGGAGAATGGGAAGGATCCGGCTTCAGATCCTGGAGTGCAGACAAGAGAAAGGCAAAACAAGGGATCTGCTGGATCCCAAGGAGCCACCAGGAGCTGGGAGCCATCCAGCCCCTTCTCCCTGGGATTCCCCCGGCACTGCCACATGTCCTGAATCCCGGAATAACTCCCAGGGCACCTGAGCGCTCCTGAGCTGCTCCGAGGCACGCTCGGGAATGTGACCCAATCCTGGAGCAGCACTAAATCACCGCCTGGCTTGTGTCCTGTGCCAGGGGTGGAACCAAGCCACAGCCTTTGGATGAGCCTTTGGATGCGCCTCTGGACAGCCCCTGATTTAGGAGAGGCTTGGATTTCACTCGGATCCCATCCGACACACGGGCACTGGGCAGGGGGGAGATTTTCCAGGAGCTGGGAAAAAATAGCAGCAGCTCCAAAGGAAGGAGGAGAAGTTCCTTCCCAGGCTCTGACGGAGGAATCACTCCAGAGATCATTAAGCCAAGCTTAGCTGATAATTGGAGCTTATAATTAAAAAATGATTTATTGACACAAGCTTTAGTGGCAAATGATGTTGGAGCTTCCTGTTAAATCCATAAAAGTCCTCGCTCACATCCTTAAACTCCAGGATTATTTCTAATGAGCCCTTCTCCCTCGGAGGGGAGGGAGGAGCAGCTCTGTACCTGCTCCATCCCCCTGGGAAAATCCTTCCTCATTAATTCTGGGATGGGATAGGGCTGGAGGAGCCACTTGAGCTCCCCACTCCGGCACAGAGCCTGGCAGCTTCTCCAGGATTTCGCTTCGCATTGGAAAAGGCGGATCCAAGAGCCGGGGGCAGCCTGGGCTCCCTGCAGGGAACAGCGCAGGGAAGGGTGGGAATGAGCTGAACCTCGGGAATCAGAGAGGGATGAGGGAGGGACCTGGTGACAAAAAATTCGGTGTCAGGGGGGACAGAGAGGTCCAGGGGGATCGGCACCACTCGGGTGAGGCCCCACCTGCGGAGCTGCTCCTGCTCCGGATCCCAAATTCCCAAGGACGTGGAGCTTCTGGAGCAATTCCAGAGGAGGCCCCAGAGCTGCTCCAAGGGCTGGAGCCCCTCTGGAGCTAGGCTGGGAGAGCTGGGAATGTTCACCTGGAGAAGGGAAGGCTCCAGGAAGAGCTCAGAGCCTCAAAATCTGCTCAAAATCAGGATAAACCTGCCCAAAATCAAGATAAACCTGCCCAAAATCAAGACAAACTCCCCAAATTCCCAATCCAGGGCATTCCCTGCTCATCCCGCTGCAGCAATGCCAACCTTCCTCATCCTCCTGGCTGGAAAAACCCAGAGAAGCTTTAATTAGGATTTAATTTCGATCTGATAATGATGATGTGTTTAGTAAATATCAACTATTATCCAGGATATTATTATCCCAGCTCCCAACAATGCCAGGGATGTGTATCCCACATCCCTAAACCTCCAGAAATCCTGGGATTTTTAACAAACAAGCAGCGTTTAAAGCATAACAGCGCTTCCAGGAGATGAAATTAAAGGATTAACTGGAGCCAGCCCGGGATTTGGGGGCTGGAGGAGGGAGAGGAGCAGTGGGAAGGCCGGGAAATGACATCCCATGCCTGCTCCCGGTTTTCCAGCAGGATCCAGGGATGTCCTGAGCATCCTCCTCATCCCGGAGCTCTCCTGAGCCGAGGGAAGCTGGGAATGAAACCGCTGCTGGATCAGCAGGACGGGGACCAGAGGGGACTTTGAGAAACTCAGGGATGAGAAACGTCATCAATCTCCTCCTGGAAAGAAGGAAATAATTCCTGATGGATTTTAGAGGCTGAGGGAGCGACCCGGGGTGAGCAAGGGCTGGACGAGCAGGAATTTCTCCTCCCAGGTGACCAAACAGCTCCGATTTGTCTCCGCCTGGAGCAGGAAAAGCCCCACGGGAGCTCCTCCAGCTCCATCCCAAACAAAGCCTCCCTTTATCCCGCGGCGTTTTGTTCCCATGGCACGGAGGTCAGCGGGAAAGGAGATTTATTAAGGCATAAACAAACCTCGGGAATGCTGCCGGTAATTCCACTTCCGTTCAAAAGCGCGGTGGTTTTTAAGGCTCCTTTAAATGATCTCTTCCCAAAGAAAACTCCCGTGTAATCTGCCGGGGAGGGAGGGAGGGCTGCCGAGCCATGAATTATTCAGGAACGGCTCCGCGCCGCTCCCGGGAGCCTCTGGAGATTATTCCCACCATTGTCCGCCGTGATGGGTCATTATGCACTCCCCGGATTTAATCTTGGGGGCTATCCAGCGGCACAGGAAAAATGGATGAATAACAATTTTCCTGTAATAACCTTCAACTAACCTTTCAACCGGAGTGAGTAATTCCAATCCTATTTTCACATCAATGCCGGAGTCAAAGCCAGGCAATTATCCCTTATCTCTTCCAGAACCCTCCTCCTTTAATTTTTAAAGGGATGTTCAAGCACTTACTGGAGGCAGGAAGAAGAAAGGAGCCTGGGATGGAGTTCGGGAAGGTTTTGATGAGCAGTGATAGGGATGAGCTGTGGATAATTATTAATTTCTCCCTTCCCGCTCCCATTTTGCCGCATTCCTCAGTTCCCAGTTGCCTCATCCCGCTGGGACAGGGAAGGGATCATCTCCCAGTTCCCTGAGTCCTCCCTTTTTGTCCCCAACTCCTGAGTGTCCCCAAGAGCTCGGGGTGGCTCCAGGTGCCCTGGGTGACAGGTGGCTCTTCCAAAGTCACCCACCAGCAGTCCCAAAATCCCAATGCTGCTTCCCGGGACAGCGAGACAGAGGAGAATCACTGCCCGGCTCCTGGCTCGCTGGGAAAGGTGAACAATCAGACCTTGTTTGGGGAAAATTCCTTCACCATGAGCTTCCCCAGCAGCGCATCCATGGAAATCCAGGCATCCCAGCATCCAGGGCCTGACCACACTGCCCTGTTCATCCTCCCAGTTCTCCCAGTCCGAGCCTAGCGGGGACGGGCTGGTGCTGCCCAAGGCCCCTGTCCCGACACGTCGGCCACACCATGAGCTCGTCTGGCCGAGGAAATCTTGGAGCCGAGGCTCCATAAATTCCCTATTAGTCACCCAGAGCTGCATCCCACGGCTCTGGAATAGCTGCAGGCTGAAAACAGACCTCTAAAAGGCAATTAAAAATCCTGGGAAATAAACAGAGAGGGGGAGAAGCCGGAGCTGGGCCTGCTCTGAAACACTGGGAGATTTCCGATGGAGGGGGTCAGAAATAAATCAGGCACTTGTGGAATGCTCGGCAAGGTGCATTTGTCACTGCCTGGGCTGGCTGCTCCCGGGCTATCCACAGGAAAACAGGCAGGAATTCAGGAATTGCTTCATCTCTGCCAGGGCAGGCGTGGGCAGGGCCTGGATGCGCCTCTGGAGGAGGAGACATTGTCCAGGCCTTGTCCTTTGCTCCTTCCCTTTGTTCCGGCCTCAGTTGCAAAACTCAGTTGCTCCGGGAACGAGCAGCCGTGTGGGAGCCTGCGGATGATTCCAGAGGCTCTGGAACAGCCCTGTCCCCACAGTGTCCCCAGCCTTGGGGGACAAACCCATTGTCCTCAACAGAGACCTCACACAAGGGCCCCACCTGGTGACCCCCAGCTGATGATCCAGCAGAGGAAGCATCACTTCCCAAAGATCCAAGGAGCATCCCAGGGATTTCAGGAGCAGGCTGGCACCCCAAGCAGCGGCGCCACATCTGCACTGTCCCCAGGGCGGGCACTGGGCTCTCCCTACATCCCAGCTGCTTCCCAAGGATTCCTTTGCAAATCCAGGGAGCAAGGGATCCCTTTCTCATGGAATAGTCCCTCAGGATCCTTTGAGAGTTCCATGACTCTCGTGCGAGGAAATCCAGCCCCGGCACAGGGAGTGCCCATCCCTGGGGGTATTTAAATCCATGTGGATGTGGCACCTGGGGACATGTGGGGTCAGTGGTGGCCTTGGCAGTGCTGGGAACGGTTGGACTCGATGATCTTTTCCAACCCAAATGATTCCATGATCCCAGGATCCTACGGAGAGGTGCCCCCCCCTGCTGGTGTCCCCTCACTGCAGTTGTGTCACCCAGAGCCAAATCTCGTCCCCAATGCCACCCTCCCAGTGAATTACAGAGCAAAACGTTCCAATCCCGTCATTCCCAGATCCAGGAGCGGAGATTTCCCACCCCGGAGCTCCATCCCGACGAGGCAGCAAAGACAAACATTTTATCAGCACTGACAAAGCCAAGCTTTTAGGAAAGGGAGGGAAAAAAAGGGAAAACAGGAAAAAAAAATTAACTGGGACAACTTCCAGCAGGGAGCCAGGTGTGCTAGAGACAGGAGAGCCATCCAGAGCAGGGAATGATTTAGAGGGAAGCACGGAGAGGGTTTGGGAAACCATGGCACCGGGTCCCCACGGTGCTCATTACCGTTGTACAGATTGCAGCTCCCAGCTCTCCAAAGTGCCCGTTATTAATCCATAAAAACATCGCCCGAGTGATTGAATCCAATGATTACTAGAGCAGGCAAACACGGGAGATGGGAAAATATCCTGGTGCTCTCCGGCAAGGCTCTGGGAGCAGGGAAGCAAAAAAAAGAGGGGGAAAAAAAAAAGGAAAATGTTGTGAAATATTAATGAGAGCTGTTTGCCCCCGGGCGCAATCCAGGCTTTCCTGGGGACATCCAGTGGAAGAGCTGATTACTGTGGATAAACATCCCGAAATATTCGGGATCTTTGGATTTCACCTCTGGCGTGGCCGCCAAAGCTGATTCCCTTATCAGCCCTCTGCAGGCGCAGCCCCGGGGGGATCCAGAGCACCGGGAACGGGGCTGAGCCTCGCTGCAACGGAATTAGCACCGGGATGAGCCTCTGGAAGATGGCGTGGAAGCCCTTGGCAGAGCAAGGGATTTATTGCCGGCTCCGATCCCTGGAAGTGTAACCAATGGATTGAGGACACCTCGGGAGTGCCAACAATTAACAGGGAATTAGGGAAGGAGGAGTGTCCATCACACCAGGCGGGGCCGGAAGCGCCATCCCGCGGCTCCCAGGGATGCAGGGACGTCCCCGGGAGCAAGGGCAGGGCGGGGACAGCGCCAGGACCCCGGAGCGCTTGGGTTGTGCTAATTGGGATCAAGTCCGATTGTCCCAGCTATAACTGGTGGAACAGAACATCCATGGCACTGGTTTTCCATGGCTGTCGGACATGGATGAGCTCCCAGCACCACCGGACAGGGGACACCAAGGGCGATGTCACACGGTGCCACCCATGCACCGGTGGGGCACTGCCACACCCCCACACCTCACCTTTCATGCCTTTCTCCCAACATTCCCTTCCCATTCCTGTTCTGTTTTTCCCTGAATCCCAGAATCCCTGAGGCTGGAAAAGCCCTTCAAGGCCATCAGGTCCAAGCTGTGTCCGATCCCCACCTTATCCCCAGCCCAGAGCACTGAGTGCCACCTCCAGGAATTCCTTGGACACCCCCAGGGATAGGCACTCCAAACCTCCCTGGGCAATTCCAATGCCTGACCACCCTTTTCCACGAAGAAATTTCTGCTGGTGTCCACCCTGAGCCTCCCTTGGCACAGCTTGACCTGTGCTGGACCTGGATTTCCTTCCATGTGCGCCTGCATTTCCTTCCACTCTGGAAAACCTCTCCACAAGGCCCAGGCAGCTCCTCTGCCCCACTGTAGGTCTTGGAGTTGGGAGGATGCGGTGATCCCAGTGGGATGCGGTGATCCCAGTGGGATGCCAAACTGGGGGAGCAGAAAGGAGCCCCAGCAGCGCTGGATGCAAATTCCAGGATACCCATGGAAAGCATGCTGGGCATCCCAGCAATCCCAGCTCCTCCATTCCCTTCCCAGCTCCTCGGGAAGCCTCCCAGCAAGGCTCCCTCTCCAAAGCACAACTCGGATAAATATTTTCCTAAACAAACAAGGCCAACTGTGAGGAATTCCCCAAAGCAGGCTCTGCTTCCGGGCAGGAACAGGGAATGCAGCAGCTGGCAGAGGGGCCAGGGAGGCATTTAATATCCCACTGGAAAATTGGGAATGGGAGAGACCAAACCCCTTCCGTCGCTTGGTTTGAAGTGCTGGACTCGCTGTTGGTGCTGCTGATGGGAGAACAGCCCCATTCTCACCGGGAGTTAATGGGAAAATGGCCCCATTCCCACCAGGAGTGAATGGGAGAACAACCCCACTCCCACCAGGATCTAATGGGAGAGAACAGCCCCATTCCCATTGGGAGTTAATGGGAAAATGGCCCCATTCCCACCAGGAGTGAATGGGAGAACAACCCCACTCCCACCAGGATCTAGTGGGAGAGAACAGCCCCATTCCCACTGGGAGCAAATGGGAGAACAACCCCATTCCCACTGGGAGCAAATGGGAGAGAACAGCCCCATTCCCATTGGGAGTTAATGGGAAAATGGCCCCATTCCCACCAGGAGTGAATGGGAGAACAACCCCGCTCCCACCAGGATCTAATGGGAGAGAACAGCCCCATTCCCACTGGGAGCAAATGGGACAGAACAGCCCCATTCCCACTGGGAGTTAAAGGGAAAGCTCCCACCGAGGAGGGAGCTGAGCTCCACGATCCCCAGAAACAACGGAGCTGGGATGCAGCGGAAGAGCTAAAATTAACCCGAGAGCTCGTTAGCGAGATGAGGGAACATCCAATAAAGTGACATTTTCCTTGTAACACGTTGCACTTGGAGGGTTTTCCGTCCTTGGCAATGGATTTGCTGCTCAGAGGTGCTTCCCTTCTGCTCAGCCACTGAGCCCAGGCTCGTTAGGGAATTTTTAATTAGCTTTTCTTTTCCAGGGAGACTGGAATTGAAGTTTCCACGTGAGCCGCGATTTGTAGGTATTCCCATTAAAATCCCTGTTTATCCATGGTCGCTCCTCAGCTCGTCTCCATCCAGCACTGGTGGTTTATTTGTTCAAATCCAATGAATCCCAAAAGGTTTGTGGAATCCAGCCTGTCTGGATCCTCGCTCAAGGAGACAGGTTACTCACTCCTTAGGCTTTTCCCATAGAAAAGGTTCCATCCGGCCAATCCATGAGTAAAACCAGGACAAGGAGCACCAAACCCAGCCAAGCTGAACTCCCAGACTACAGTGAAGCTCATTCATCCCACGGGATGAGGCGGGAGAGGAATCCCAATGGCTTTGGAAGAGAATTCCAGAGCAAACAAAGGCCTGATGTCAGCAGATAACAACTTTGGAATTACTGGCCCATTCCAGGCCCCATGGAAGGGAGGAGAAAGGGGAGCCGGGAAAAGCCTCCCTCTTTCCTGAAGTCCTGCTGCAGGTTTTCATGGATAAATTAAATCCTGGAATTGTCGCTGGCCCAGAAAGGAAATCACTTGGAGCTGTGATGTTCCAGAGGCGCTGTAGTGGAAGGGGAGAGGGAGAACACGATGGAGAGGAGAGGGATAACAGGATGGAGAGGAGAGGGGTGTCAGGATGAAGTGAAGAGGGATAAGAGGATGGAGAGGACAGGAATGTCATCATGAAGGGAAGAGGGATAACAGGACATCCTGGCCATGCCAGCCCTGGCTGAGCTTCCTTCATTATTCCCCTTTTTTCCCCCCAAAAGATAGGAAAAGTTGAAGAAACAGGAGCAGAGCCCTCCCAAATTAAAGCATTCAAGGCTCATTTGAATTTTGCCAAAATAAGGAGATGCTCACCTCGGAAATCTCCTGGGAATCAGGAGAGGGGCAGAGCCAAGCCAAGCTGCAAATTCCATGAGAAACAGGAAAAAGCCCTGCTGAGGTTTGGATCCGACTGAATCCAACCCTATTCCAGCACCATCACAAACATCTGGGGCTCGCTCAGATAAACGGTTCCACTTTTGGGTGGCAATAAATAAATAAAATAAATCAATCAATAAATAAAATAAATAAATGAAATTATTAAAAATAAATAAATGAATAAATGTGTTTGGAAGGCGATAAAGTAATTTAAAAACTCATTAAAGAGCCAGAGCCTGGCCGAGATTGCAGCCCAAGAGCCTCCTCCAGCACCAGCTCCCGCTCTGATTTCCCAGGAACTGACGGCCGAGCTCTCCTGACAAACCCCAGTGGGCAGCACCGATCCGGAGAACATTCCAAGGGACGTAATTAATAAGAATTAATTAACCTGACGGAACGGGCTCGCTGCTGGTGGCCCGATATGTTCAGCAAGCGAGTCCTGCGCCAGGCACTTTTCCTCCCTCTCCCGGTTTTCCGCACGGATGAGGAGGCGGAGGCGGCTCCAGCACTTTGGGGCTGAAGCAGACAAGGCACTTCCATGGTCCACTACACCTTTAATGTACAGAAAGGAATTAAAACGGGAGACAAATTCCTCGCCGGGCAGCCTGGATTTCCTTATGCATGGATGGGCTGATGTGTGGATCCGTCATAAAACCGGCATTAAAAATTAGTCGGAGCTGTTAGGCCAGCGCAGCCGAGCAGATGGTTTGTGCTCGGAAGTGTTTCAGGAATCTCCTTTTATTATCCGTGGATGCCCCGTGGCCTGGGATTTTCATTATCCACACTCCACGGAGCATTGCTGCTCCACTGTCGTTTCCTTCAGTGCGCGGATGAGTTCCTGCGGCATGGAATGGCATGGGATGGGATGGGATGGGATGGGATGGGATGGGATGGAATGGAATGGAATGGAATGGAATGGAATGGAATGGAATGGAATGGAAAGGAGTGGAATGGGATGGGGTGGGATGGAATGGAATGGGATGGAATGGAATGGAATGGAATGGAATGGAATGGAATGGAATGGAATGGAATGGAATGGAACGGAATGGCTGGAGAAGGGCATGGCTTGGCACTGTGGCCATCCCTCAGGCATCTTCACACTCCAGCTGCCCAAAACCCCCTGGAGCAGAGCTGTTGGCACCATGGGGGGGTCTGCTGGGATTTTGGGAATGTTCTTGAGTCACAGAATTTGGGCTGGGTTGGGACCTTAAAGCCCATCCCATTCCACCCCTGACATGGGCAGGGACACCTTCCACTATCCCAGGCTGCTCCAAGCCCCGTCCAGCCTGGCCTTGGACACTTCCAGGGATCCAGGGGCAGCCACAGCTTCTCTGGGAATTCCATCCCAGCCCCTCCCCACCCTCCCAGGGAGGAATTCTTTCCATAAATCTCAGATCACTAAAAAGGTGCATTTGCTGGGATGATTAATCCACCTCCTCTTAGGAAATTCTCCCTTTGTTCAGTGTTGGTCAATGCCGGAGAGGAGGAGCTGCTGGAATTAATGGGAATCACCACAATGGTATCCCAGGGTATGGAAAGGTGGGAGCGCCTGCCCTGGAGATGTTTCCGGGTGGGCAGACGGAGCGGGAAGGAGTGACTGTGCTGATGTTTATCTCTGGAGCTGCAGACTTGGCCAGTGATGTCTCCATGGATGGGGGAAGGGATTGGCTGGTTTTCGCTGGAATCAGCCGACATCACCGTATGGGAATGAGGGAAGGACCAGACATGCTGTGTCCTTGTCCTGGACTTCACGGCCACTCTCGCCCTGGGTGTTCCCTCTTCCCAGGTCAGCCTGGACTTGGAGCAACCTGGGATAGTGGAAGGCGTCCCTGCACACGGGGTGGAATGGGATCAGCTTTAAGGTCTCTTCCACCCAAACCGTTCCAGGATTCCATGAAAAGAGAGGACAGGAAACCCTGCTGGGGATCACCTGCTCCTTATCAGATTTGGTATGTCCATAAAAAATGGGAAAAATAATGGATCTACACAAGGAATCCATGCCTGTGTCTCCTGAGGGTTCATGACCCCCAACACCACTGTTTTTCCCTCATTTTCCCAAAGCTTCCAATGACCTCACAAAGAAACCTCACAGAGTTCTCCACATTTCCCCTCTCCCTTTCCTCTGGCTCTATGGATCACCTCTGGACAAAGCCAGGCCTCGTTAACAGTGAGTCCCAATTAATCATTTCTCATCAGCAATGGAGAAGAAATTCCACATTTTTTTTATTTCCAGGAGGATCTTCAAGGCCTGCCAAGGGCGTTAACGAGCTGGAGAGTAACGAGGCGCTGGGATGGCCTCAGACAGGCCCAGACAGAGCCTTAATTACCTCCTGTGCTGCTGGGGGTCATTGGGGCAGGCATGCTTTAGGCCAGACCTCTCCATCACACAGCCTAGTTTAGACCAAAATATTCCAGAACAGACCCCTGGCCTCTCCTGATATCCCAATCCAAAATATTCCAGAATAGACCCCTGGCCTCTCCTGATATCCCAGTCCAAAATATTCCAGAACAGAACCCTGGCCTCTCCTGATATCCCAGCCCAAAATATTCCAGAACAGAACCCTAGCCTCTCCTGATATCCCAATCCAAGGGCTTAATGGGGCAGTTCCACGTTTCTCTCCAAAAAACGGCCATGGAAAAGCGGGGCTTTTATCCCACACTTTAGGTCCAGGATTTCTCCATGTTGCTGCAAGTCCCAGTGCTGGGAAAAGCTCTTCCCGAGGATTTGCTGGATGGATCCTCACACGCGATCCCAGAGCTCCAGCCTCAGCTCCAACCAGCTGGAACCAGCACCCCCAAAGGCACCCCTGGGGTCGGGGGCATCGTTAGTGCCAATTAACACCAATTATTCCTCATGGAATGAGGTTTTCGGAACCCATAGATCAGCGGGATCGGCCATGTAGGATCATATCCTGGAGCTGCTCTGGGCAAGCAGGGAAGGGCTGCTTCCGCCCAGCCCATCCCATCCCATCCCATCCCATCCCATCCCATCCCGTCCCGTCCCGTCCCGTCCTGTCCCGTCCCGTCCCATCCCATCCCATCCCATCCCATCCCATCCCATCTTTTAACCCCAGGAATTGCCCCTTTTTGATGTTCCACAAACCTCCCCAGCAGGCACATGGATATTCCCAGCTGGATCTGCAGCTCCTGGCATTGTCAGTGCTGGAGCTCGCTGGGAAGTGGAGCGTTGGGAATCACAGAATCCTGGAATGGTTTGGGTTGGAAGGGACCTTAAAGGCTATCCCGTTCCAATCCCAGTACAAGGGACACCTTCCACTATCCCAGTTTGCTCCAAGCCCCGTCCAGCCTGGCCTTGGATACTTCCAGGGATGGAAGCACTTCCAGGGATCCAGGGTCATCTGAGGAGGATTTGAACTCTCCTTGGGGACCCCCACTCCCCATCCCAGATCCTGCATTCCCTGCTCCAGTGGGTGGAACAAAGCCCTCATCCAGGTGCTCCCACCCCCCTCCTGCGATGCTCTGTGGCTCCATCCCCCCAAAACCCCTCCAGGAGCTCAGCTGGGACCCTCCAGAATCCCCCAAACCCATTCCAAAGCAAATACCAGGATGAGGAATCTTTTGGGATGGGCAGGGAATGGGGTGCGAGCCCACTGTGAGTTGGGGCAGGAGCTCCACAGCTCCATCTGCGGTGACAAAAGCTGCCCCTAATTAGCATAATTAATGACTTTGTGGCCTCTGCAGGCCGCAGCCCAGCAGATTCCCTCTCTCGTTATCTCTAATTAGGCTCCCCAGCACCGCGAGCAGGGTGGAGCCATCCATTATTCCTTAATAATCTCCCCTTTCCCGGGAACAGCTCTGAGGGATGAGGAGCACACGGACACAAAGGGCAGCTCCTTCCTCAATGCGTCCCTTGATCTCCTGGAAAAAAAAAAAGGAAAAGGCCGGGATCAGGATGGCACACGGGAATTGCTGTCATCCTGCTGCAGCTCCTCCGGGAGCAGTTCATTCCCTCCTGGAGCTGGAATCCTCCCAGGATGTTGCAGCACAGGAGCTTTTAAGGCATCCAAGGGAAGCAGGGAGGGATGGAGCTTGCCGGGATCGGGGCGGGGAAGGAATATCTCATTTTTCAGGAGACAAAACAAAGCACTTCATTCCCGTTAGGGCTGCACATCCCGGGCCTGGAAGGCTTGCTCAAAACCCCACAATCCTCCACCCAATGGCTTAAATCCCGGGATCTCTCCCTGCGTCCATTGGCATCGCAGCTCCTGGGCCATGCTGTGGGTTCTTCCCAGTTTTAGACTTCCCCAGTTTGGATGAATTGTGGAATTCTGGAATGGTTTGGGTCGGAAAGGACCTTAAAGCTGATCGCATTCCACCCCATTCCATGGGCACGGACAGCTCCCACTATCCCAGGTTGCTCCACCCTGGCCTTGGACACTTCCAGGAATGGGGAATCCATATTTATATCCCAGGAAAGTCTCGCTGCTTTTCCCCCCTCAAAGCTTCCCATCTGAGCTCCAAAACCCAATCAGTAAAAAAAGATTATAAAATTATGGCTGTATCCCTGTCCATGGAAACCTAAATCCCAAGAGTCTCACAGGGCACAGCCAGGACCAGCAGCAGGGAGATGGATGCATCCACAATGAGAAATCTTGGATGCAAACAAGAGAAAAGATGGATTGGTGGCCAGAACCCCATCCCAACCCATAGGCACCCACTGCCAGCCCAGCAAAACCCCGGGAAGAGCAGGACAGCAGGGAAAACCCAGGATAAACCATGCATGTGCTGAGCCTTTCCCTAATTAACGTCACTGAGGAGATGCCTGGGAAAGTGGCACCTCGGAGTTCCTGCTAATTAAAAGCTGCTTTTTCATGGGAAGCCTTTGTGGGAGCTGCTCACAGCATCCAGCTGGAATTTTCTGACCTGTGGGCTCTGGGCAGGGAGTAAATGATGATCCAGGATTGGGAAATGCTCATGAATCCCAACGCTGTGTGTGCTTCCAGCCCTGCTCCTGGAAAACTGCTCATCAAATCCCTAATCACAGTCCAGAGCAGCTCATCCCAAATTCTTCCCTGAAATTATTCCACAGGAGCCACCCCGGCACTGCCCATTCCACAGGAGGAAAGGCTGGGAATTTCCTCCCTTCCTGAACACTCTGCAAGTCCATGGATTCCAAGGTGGTTTCTGCACTGAGCAGCCCTGCAGGAACCAGGATTGCAGGAACAGTCCTGGAATGGTTTGGGTGGGAAGGGGCCCTCAAGCTCATCCAGTCCCACCTTCCTGACGGCTCCTCCCACTATCCCAGGGTGCTCCAGTTCTGGAATGGGTTGGGATCTTAAAGGTCACCCAGTGCCACCCCTGCCATAGGCAAAGACACCTTCCACTATCCCAGGGTGCTCCAAGCCCCATCCAACCCAGCCTTGGACATTCCAGGGATCCAGGGGCAGCCACAGCTTCTCTGTGCCAGGGCCTCCCCACCCTCTCAGGGAATATTCCCAATATCCCGCCTATCCCTGCTGTCTGGCAGTGGGAATTATAACCCTGCTGTGAGGTAATGCCAGCAATGACCATCCCACTGGTTTTCCAAGGACCCCAGCCTCGGCTCCGCATCCATCTCCGCTTTTTCCGCGAGCCCTCGGAGCCTGGGTGGGATGGGATTCAAATGTGCCAAACAATCCTCATTTATCCCTGCCAGCTCCGAGCCTCCTCCCTCTCTGCTCACTCCTGTTTTCCTCAACCGCTACCTTTATTTTTGCAATGTGTCTATAATTACCAAATGTTCTGAGATTCCGCCCAAAATTCCTCCCCTCGGAATCCGGGGATGTCTCCTCGCTGCTGTCAATTTGGGCTCTAAATGTTGTGATTGATAAAATTAAACTGTGAAGCGAGGCACGAAATCTGTCTCGTAGACACCACTTCTCTCCAGGGCTGGCGCGAGGAGAAAACAACGCCATGCAGGGGAGAAGAAATCACCAAACCATTCCCTGGAGAATGGGGAGGAATTCACGAGTTTTTCCTTGAGGAACTCAATAAGGCATCCCGAGCTGGAATTTTTATTCAATTCCTTGCGAGATCCCGAATTTCTCCGCTTTAATTGCTCCAAGCAGGGAAGCTTTAGTCACAGTGTAATGTACCCAGGCATGTTCCGGCTCTAATGAATCATCCCGACTCTGCATTCCAAGCAATTAAGGGAAATCTGGCTGTTCGTTAGTGAGGCGGAAAATAAATTTAATCTCTCTTCTAAAAAATCAATTATCCTGCTGTAATGGAGAATTCAATTTGGGTCACGCTCCATAAATTTCCCGGGTTTAGGATGTTTTGTGAGCACTCATTATTAGGTTGCGCACGTGGGGGAGATCCAGGAATGGGGATGAGTTGGGAAGCATCCCGGAAGTTTCCTTGGGAGCTGGAGGGGGTTCAGAGTGAAAGAGGGGAAGTTTAGGTTAGAAATAGGGAAGGAATTCCTCCCTGGGAGGGTGGAGAGGCTCCGGAAAAGGGGTATTCACCTGGGGAAGGGAAAGATCCAGG
>VWZW01008205.1:544550-624953 GCA_013397115.1 Edolisoma coerulescens | reverse complement strand
TAACTCCTAAAACCCAAACATCATACCATACTCATCACTACAAGAGAGAATCCATTACTGTTTCTCAAGAAATAAAGTTCCTAAAGATTTTAAAGATAAAATAAATGACATAGCAAAATGGCTAATTACTATAAAGTACTCAGAAGGGTTGCTTTCATCCTCCAGATGGGGATTTGGTTCCAGTACAGGGAGGATTAAGTGAAATGGAGACTCAGATTCCTGTCCCTGAATATTCTGTACCCAAGAAAATTAATAGCTTTAAAGGAAGAGGAAAGCATGATTTACATTTCACAGCTACAGTTTTAAATGTTAAAATGTAACATTCAAATATAGCTTTCAACTCTCAAAACAACATGTTTTTATAAGCTTTTACCACTTTCTCCTTATTTCCCCCATTAGATCTTTCCAAAGCTTCCATATGTTTACATGCCGGTAGAGTTTGTGCCTTGTGCAATAAGTGTCCTTTTCTGGTACACACCTTGATCAGAAAAATGCAATCTTTTTTGCATATTTTTATCAACAAATACCAATATTTTTCTGGATTTACTGTTTTTTAGAGTCAATTTCTAACTTACCATATTAAAAGAAGGACGACTACCTTTATTGTCTGACTGTATACATACCCTGGCCATTGATTTTAGGATGTTTTGCTAACTGTTGTCAAAAATTATTTTGCAAGTTCATCGTCTAAGGTAGATGGACTAAAATCCCACCAAAACCCATCCAAATTCCTTAAGAGCAAGTGGATAATTAACACAACAAAACACCCAAGAAAATAGTAGGAAATTAGAAAAAATATAGTAGTACATGCAAAATAGATAAATAGCTACTAAATTAATGAAGCAATATATAATCTAAGAGATTTTCTTGCCTCATAATACTTTACTCAATCTTTTGTGGCTGTACAACATTCCCATAGCAACCATTTATGATATCACAAATGAAGATTTATAACCTAAGGGGAAATAAGCCATGCATGAAGATTAACTCGAGAAAGAGAAATAATACTTTCACAAAAATATGCGTAGTACACTAACAAAAATAGGAAAGAAAAATTAAAAATATGTGGAGAATTGTTCTGAATTTTATGCTTTCCTAGGCATTCTTTTTATTTTGACTCACAAATTCCTGGTTTTTAGAATATACAGTGCACCTTCGAACTACAGAGGAAACTGTCAGTTGTAATGGTGAGTATGAAATGGTTTTTTGTATAAGGAAAATCTAAGCTCCAGCTTTTGTTACTAACCAAAATGGCTAATTCCATGGAGTCTGCTACTTCACATCTCTAACTGAGAAGCATATACCAGTCTGGCAGTGTCATATAATTTGCTGTAGAATCTAAACAAAGCATAAGCGTACAACCTTTTTTATATTGTGACCTGCTGACGTCTGGTTCCCTGAAATTTTATTTTCTATTTTCATCTCTCAAACTTCATCTCTTCACTGAAAAGACTGAACAGATAATACTTCCAGTGATTCCTTATGACATTTCAGTGTATATATGGAGGACCAAAGGTTTAAATATGAGAAACTTCAGAGAAATAATATTATAATAGAAATAATTATTCAAATAAATTTCTACATGAAATTCAGTTTAAAACATGAAAATGATGTATCATTTTACCTTGGGTGGAGTTTAGAAATGTCTCTCTCAAAATCTGCTAAGTTCTTCTAGTTACATGCTTATGTTGGACTCCAGAGACTTATTTTTCTCTGGACTAGAAAAAAATTTTAAGCAAAGTTTGCAATTTCATAGTTTAGTGACATTGCTTTTAGTATTTCCTACTGAATAATAAGTGGGAAAAATGAAAACAAAGGCCATGTTTGAATTGTTCTTTAATATTAGTATTTGTAATGTTTAAGTTGATTAGAAACCTGCTATTTTCTTGCAAGTATCAGTAACTCTAAACAAGACCATTTTCTTGTTTCTTGTTTCTTTCTTAAATTCAGTGTTTGTGGGACTGGTTCCTGATGCATTTCATAAAACATCATAATCAGGTTACCAAAATCAAAAAACTAGATATCAAGAAGCTGTGAAACCAGTAGGTTCTTGAACTCTTACACTGTATGTGCTATGTGCTATTTTTCCTATTCCAGTCCTTGTGTTAGCTTTGAAAGGGAATTCATAGTTTGCAGCACTTCTGTTAGTACTATAGTTTACATTTTTATACTACTCTTAGTACTCTTTTCCTTCCTATACTATTCTAATTTAGACATTCAGGGAATATTTAGATGAATATTTAAAACACAAAATATATCAGTTTCCTTCCATGAAAATATATTTTCCATTATGACACTAGTGACTTAAGAAGTTAAATTCTCCTAAAAAGTAGTGGAGTACAATTTCCAAAAATCACTAAGATATTATTACTTGGATTTCTCCTGATATTCTCTCCACTTAGTCAGGTCAGAAATAAGCAATAACTATTCAAAGTTTTCAACAAGTCTTGAAAAGTCCTGTAAAAAGAGAAAAAATATTATAATAATTTCATATCATACATTAATTTCACATCAAAATGCCCATGAGGTGAACCTATCTGTCATGTTAAGCTTTGACATTTAATATAGATCTAGATAGTACTCAGGGTTTTTGTAAACTGATTTTCTTTAGAACAGAAGAGTTCTAATTACCCCTTAAGTGAGCTAAAAGTAATTTAATGCAATTTAGATGTATTCAACTGTGTAGCTACATTTTGATTAAGCTTATTGTTGGCCTAAGTATAATCACATGTTGATTTTTTTTCTTCTCTATCTCTTTAGAGTTAAGGATCAGTTGCATTATTTTTATCAGCTTACATTTTAGACACCCATCACTATTTAACATTCTATTTCCCTAGATTTTATTTACAAGTCTGTGACTCAGAGGGGAAAAACACAAAGAAATTCTCCTAATTCTATGAAACATCAGTACATTACAATATAGTAATGAAAGGCTATTATATTTCAGATTGGTCTGTACACTCAAGCTCCTGAAAGAAATGGGTTGCTGAATTGATTATAATTTGTGTGGAATGGACTGTACATGCATGTTAAGCAATTTTCTACAAAATTACACAAAATTGGAACATCACCATAGCAATATTCTATTGTATGCAATTTTAACTAAATATTATAATCTTAAATATAAACTTCTTTGATATGCATCATGCTCTGTAAAATCCAGTTTTACTGAAAGGAATTTTTAGAAAGACTGCAGATGTTTATGCAAAATAAATTCTGTAGAATTTGCTAGGAACGCAAAAAAAGTGTAGGCAAGTTCAAGTGAGTGTTTAGTGAAAACATTTAAAGGTAATATGTTTAAAGGCAGTAGTAGAGAAGATGAGGTGAATTTTATTGTTCTCTTCCAGGAGCATAGTACCTCTGGGTCTCTGTGGAGCCCAGCAGTGCTTCATACAGATGCACTCAGCCTTTCATGGCCAGCTGCAGGATCTTAACCACACATTTCAAGCAAGAATTATGAAAAGGTTCATTCAGCTTCCTTGATCCTGCATAGTGAAGACTTTTTAAAGTTAGTATTTTTGCTTCTTTCCATTAAAAAAAAAAAATTCTTAAATAGGAGCTCTTCCATTATCCCAAAATAGAAAGTCAACAATACTTCAGCTCACTCCAAACCATCTGTTTACACTCATTTCTATCACAAACTTCTCAGTCATTTGCATTTTGCCCAAGCTGTTGGTTCTTCCTTTGCCAACATTAAATAACATCCCACAGTTGTGGTAGTTCTTTTCAGTCATAGTGCTAGAATAAATTTTCATCAACAGAGGGAACATCTTAAGATAGCTGTATGTATATCTGAAAATTATGTAAAAAGCAAGTAGGGCAGAAAGGCTATGGTGTTTAATACACCATTTTTGAAATTTGTGTCATTAACAATACACAAGTTATACAGTGCAAATACAGACATTTCTTTAGTATAATTTTGCCATGTAAATAATGCTATCTGTATTCTCCACACAACATGAATTTATCATTTCCCCTCAATTTGTTAGAAAAAGAGCTCTATTACCATTAGGAGCTAGATAGGACTGAGATCATTAGCATCTAAAACCAGATTAAAATGTCTTATCTTTCCTTGGTTTAATTTTTTTAAGTGGTTTCCCTGTTTCTCATGGGGATATGCTAAATAAAAAGAAAAAATAATCAAGCAATGAAAAGATTTCATATCAGAAGATATAATATTCTTTTTTTCATGTATTTTCATGTATTTTCAAAAACTCCTCCTCCCTTTTAACTTCAGACATACTGAAGTATTTTGTATTACTTTTCAGTGTCATTAATGTACACTTATGCATAACATGCAGTGAAAACAGGACTTATATGAAGAAACAGGAAGAAAGATAAATGACCCAATATAAATGAAAAATACTTTGCTAGTCACTTAACAGCAATAGGTCACTTGAAGATTGTTTAAAACAAAGCTGGTTATTGACCAGGTTTTGTTGTAGATCTTTGAAACCTGGGGGTGATAATCTGAGGGCTTGATGATGATAAATACATGAAGTTGTGCCCAGAAATATTTGTCCTAATAACTAATTTTAAAAATTGACAAACTTGAAGTGATTTATAATGTAATCAAATATGTTTTCCCATTCATGTTCCATCTACCATCTGTTGTCTACAGTAGTTTAAAGATTACAGAATTAAGTTGACATATTTGGCTGTATTCATTTAAAATCCAAATCACTAAGAAATGAGAGGATTCTTTACTCTTTCCTTTTGCAAAACATGATCTAAAAAAAGCACCAAACCCTTCTTCATAACAAGTTCTGAATTGTTGGCTGAAGCAAGTAAAGTAATTTCTTATGTAGATAACAGACTGACAGAGACAGCCGCAATGCAGTTTCTTCACACTGCCTTACTAGTGTGTGTTTGATCTCACAAGTACCTCTTTGGGGAAAAGAGCTCCCTCCATTTCTATTAATGATAAATTTTGCCATTCTAAAGGATCTCCTAAAATAGATGTTTCTTACTGTGGTGGTGGTTTAAGGAAAACAAGACTGAAAACAGATATATCAGCATACCATCTAGAATAACTTGGTTTCAGTGCTGTGATTTCATGCTTCAACAACAGAACAAAGATATGGTTTAAAGAAACACTTTATGGAAACATTGTAAGGGAATGTGAGCCAGAAATGTATAATGATTATAAAAGAGTTCAGCAAAGGGATAAAAAAGTGAGAAAAGAGAGTATAAAAACCAACAAATACTCAAAACAACGAGAGGCAGGGAAAAATCACCAATCATTATTTGCTTTTGACTCATTCAGAAATCAGTAAAAAATTCCCCTGTACATCTAGTCATGAGCTGCAAACTGTTGTCGGAAACAGTCTAGTGGTCTGAGGAGGCAATATAAAGGTTCTTGGTTATTAGCCTGTGTACCCTGTGTCAGCAGGCTGCTGCATTTCCTAAGGATTCGATATCTAGAAGTTTTAAAGATTATATGTTTAAGTATCAAACAACTCCGGCATATTTTAGCTCCACTTTGCACTTTTATAAACTGAAACTGCAAAACCAACAAACCTAGCAAATTACCTTTCCATTTATATGCAATCATAATTAACATAATTTGAGCAGCAGGAAGGAGGTACTTGGAAGGTCTTAGAGGTTTCATTTTTTCGATATTCAGAGAAATGGTAGTCTGGGTGAACACAATACCTATTATTCCAGTAGTGATCTGTTTGCGACTTATGAAAATTTTATTTCTACTTGCTTTAAAACCAAAGAAGAGAAAATTATTTTTGCAGGTAGTGTTCTGTTTTGTAGTTTTGCAAAACAATTGTCTACTGCAGGTTCTGTTCTATAGTCTCTTATCTATACCTGTTATTTTTTAATAACAGAAACAAAATACAGAGCTTTTTTGTTTGTTTGTTTACAAATACCTCTTTTTCTGTTTAAATCTTAGGAACTAGAAATCAGTCTTGAGTTTCAAGGTAAAAAATTCATCTTCTCAAAAATTTAATATTTAAAAAACTCATCTGAGTTTAGATCATACAATTAATATGCAATCATCCTATCTGAAACAGGCAGTACAGCTTATACAGACAATTGCTTAATATAGGCAATACAGATCATCTGAACCTTTCAATTTTAATTTCTGAAGTTTGTAATTTTTTAGTCATGTGGCTCAGTGGCCTGAACACAGAATTTTACAGTGCACACACAACTAATCAGTTCATTAAATATGGAAAGTCACTGTTAAAGCTAACATGCAGGTCACCTATTTATAAAAAAAACATTTTGCCCTTCAGTTGCTGATGCAGCAGCTCTTCCTACATTTTGTGCCTATCATTCATGTAAAGAAAGTTTAGTATCAGGGCCAATATAGCAGTTAGTGTGTGTTGCGTGTGTGAGCGTATATACATAGAATTGAAATAGGAAGACCTATTTTATTTATTTTTAAATTATTTACATTACTCAAGCTAATGGTTACCTTGACTAAATTGATAATTTTGAAGAGAAATCAACACAGCTCAAAAGATTTCAAAGCAAATATCTATAGTACTTCGGTTTGCAGTTTATCAGTTTGATAAAATGTGAGGGCTTATAATACCCTCTGTCTCACTGTTAATTGACTAGATTTTGAGGAATCTAGTAATGGTCACAAAAATAGGGACTTACTCCTTTTCTTTATAAAGACTGTTTCACAGAGAAAGAAAAGAGAAAGGAAAAAAACCCTTGTCTTTAATGTGGTCTAGGTAAAGGGACAACAGGGATAAGATAGAGCAAAGGAGACCTCTTGAACAACAATCAAGATAAGAAAGCCATAACCAGTAATCACAGAACAGTATTTTTCCATTTTCTTCATTCAATTCAGTGAAGTAAAAGCAGCAAGCAAAATCTGTACTCAAATCCACATGGCATTTCTAATTTGTCGAGCCAAAGTACAAGGCAGCCTTATGTTAGGATCTGATTATTAGAGAGACGCCTCTACCCAGATTAAGGTGCAAACGAGACCATATGCTGAAGTCAGTAGTACAGATTTTATTTAACTGTAAATGTGAGGTAGAGAGAGAGAGAAAGAAATAGGAAAGGAGAAGGGGAGCAGAGAGAAAGAGAGTGAAAGACAGATGAAGCAGAAACATACTCACCACTCCCATGAATCCAGCTGCATCCTGTTGGTCCTCTTCTTCTGGTCTTCTCAGTGGTGAGGCTCCCACTAAACATAGAATGCAATGGGTTCAATGGGCTAGTATATGATCAGATATATGTGGGAATGCCCCAGCACCTCCCCTGCAGGGATGGGGGAAGTTCAGCAGACTCTGGATCTGTTGCAGCACTTGTGGATCACATGCAGTCCTCTGGTGGAAGGCCTCAGAAAGGAGTCTGGGGAATGCTTCAGGGGTCTTTGATGGTTTATGACTCCTAAGACGTGACAGATGCCTCTCATGTGAATGTCTGGTGTGAATGACCTTCTCGGGAGAGGGGCCTAGTTTTACAACTGAGCTGGTTTGTGTAGGGGAGGACTCTGCAGAGTCTGTTCTTTGTAGCCTCCAGTGCTGGGTGTTACCCCCTCTGGTTTCGCCATCACCCCCCAAAAACTCCTCCTCCTCAGTCGTGGGGGAGCATGTGCAAACCTGGCCTCAGCAAATGAGCCTGTGGGCTATGACCTCCCCCAACCAAAGCCAACCAGAGATGATTTTCTGGACAGCTGCCGGGTTTGGCTTTCCTAATGGATACATTCTTGTCCCTCAGCCTTGTTTACTTCTCCTGGGACCTGACATAACTGGACAACAAGAAAGACACAGACCTGTTGGAGTGAGTCCAGAGGAAGGGCATCTGTGTACATGATTGAGAGGGCTTGAGCACCTCTCCTAAGAAAACAAGCTGAGAGAGTTGGGGTTGTTCTGCATAGAGAACAGAAGGCTCTGAGGAGACCTCACTGTGATCTTCCAGATCTTCTTAAAGGGGGTTTATGAAAAAAGAGGGAGAGCAACTTTTTATACATGGTAGCTAGGCACAGGAAGAAGTTGTCCAGAAAGGTTGTGGACTCCTCAACCCTGGAAGCGTTCAAGTCCAGATTGAGATTGGATGAGGCCATGAGCAACCTGATCTAACAAGGTGGCACCTTCCCTATGGCGGGGGTGGGGGTGGAACTAGATAATCTTAATGTCCCTTCCAACCCAAGCTTTTCTATGATACTCTGATTTACATATGCACACATTTTAAATCTATCTCTAGAAATCTTATGTCTAATCTACACATAAGAAGATATTTTTATTAGTAGTATTTATTCTAAAGATATTTTCTTTATCACAGTATATTCAGACTGACTTGCATATGGATATCAGAAGCCAACCCCACATAAACTTAGAAGTGAGAACATAAAATAATGATTGCTAATAATGCTAGTGGAAGACATAATCCAAAGCTGTGAATCATACTGTGAATGCTCCAGAAGATTCACGGCATGTTAAAAGTTTTAAACTGGGTCTTAATTTGTTTTCTGTTGCTTTAGTGAAAAGACGTCTTCTAACCTCATTCAGTGACAAAAATCTGGCAGGTTTTCAAAACTGTTAGATCTTTTATCTCAACTTCCTATTTTGTATATTTAAGCAGGCATTTTTGAGAGGAAGCACTGGTTTTACAACTTTGTTGTCAGACTGTGTTGCATCTGCCATCTAATCATTAGAATGTTTTTCAAAAAGACTAAAGATAGTTCATCAAATAAGAAAAGAAAATACTAATTTCCATTAGAGGCAGTTGAAGGAAGAAGGAAAGGACATCATTATTGCAAACACTTCAGTGGATTTTCTTTGTTTCATTTTCTACCAGCTGTGATGTCAATGAATATCTAGTCCTGCAAAATTTCACACACATGAGTAGTTCTCATTGCTTTTAAATTAATTACTGTCATGATAAAACTATCAGCAAGAGACAGGCTATTTGGGATGGAATCTATACCTGTTGTTTAATTTCTTCCAGGAATTGTAACCTCCAGCTGGCTATGTGAAATGGAGCTTAAATCTTTTTGACTCTAAAAGTTAGCAGAGTATTTTGTGTTTATTTTGAATTTCTTAAATATTGTAATTATGTTCTTGTTTGTTTCTGTTCCTTCTTATTCCTAAATGAATTTTACATCTGTGATATTTCAGATTTTATTCCCAAAAGAAGAGATAAATTACATAAAATGGTAAGGAGAAAAGACTAACAGCTGAAAAATATTCTTCAGCAATGTTACCAAATTGCTAAGTGGGTAACAGTAGACTTGAGTGTCAAATATTGAGGAAGTAAACAACTCTTATCCTATTCTGTCCTCATACATAGGAAGTTAATTTATCTTAGTAACAGAGAAACAATTTTCCACAGGTTTCCTGTACAAACTCAGGCTGTCTGCATACCTAAAGCTGCCAGTGGGTTGGGATTTTTCCTGAAGAATACTTCTGACACTGTCTATTCAGTTATGAAGTAGGAAACAACTTAGAAAACAAGCTTTTGAAGATTTTTTTTTTTTTGCAAAGTTCACATCATCCGAATTCTGTAAGCTGATGATTTCTAGTGAGCTTGATTTCAGTACAGCTATGAAGTTTTACAGCAGAAAAAGACTTTAAGAGTTTGATACTCTTGTATTCTTCTTGCTTAGGAAATAACATCTCTTCTTTCTCTGTAGTAGTCTGAACGACATGCTATACTTTTGTGGACTGTTGGATATATTTTTCAATCTGTGAATCTGATTCTTTGTAAATCCCTCAAAATTAAAATTATGTGCAGTGATATAACTGCTTATGTCTTTGAAAATGATTTTTTTTTGTACTATTAAATGAAGGAGATGAAACTCAAGAAAGTGAATAACACCCTCTGATCTGATGTCACTCTTCTCAGCACAATTCCAGATCAATTATGCTGATCAATTATGCTCAGCGAGAGAAAAAGTGCAAGCGAATAGGGTTTATTTCACTCTGAATTGTAAAACGGATTTAGGACTGCAAAACTGAATGTTCTGTTGCTGATAAAATAAAAAAAAAATCTAGGGGAAATTCTTTAAGATTCACTTGTGTTGCACCATGCAGTTCAGAGAACATTAATTCTGGTGTACAAGGGCAACCATTACGTACATTACTGGGGTCAGTGAGGAAAGGTAAAACTGAATTATTAGTGTATTCATTAAAAGAAGAGTGGTGATTAAAATCTGGACCCCCTGTTTATAGAGATTTTCTCACTGCAGGGGAATGTAATTGGAAAAAAAAATGTAGTCTGGATTTTTTAAGGTTTCTCTGTCACTTTTAATAATAGCATATGTACTGTCAGTCCATGGTTATTTTAATCATCCCATAAACCCCAAAAATATGCAAACCTGTGAGTGCCCAGAAATCATTTAAGTATCTGTATCCCTCAGACCTCTACCAGTAAGAAAACAATGACATGATGTCTGGGAGATGCTACACTGGAAAGTAAGAACATACATGGGAGCATAGCATTGACAATGTGAAGATTTTTCATGTGTTTGGAAAGTTACTGCAGGAGCAGAGTCAAAGAGAGGTGACTCAGCCTGCTCCTCTGCCTGTATATCTGAAGTAGATATTTCTGTGTTACTTTTGACATGACAACCTGAGAAAAAAAGGTGTGTTTAAAGAATAAAACACATAGAAATGAAAAAGAAATCAAATGTTGTTTATAAAGGGTATCTAAATATGAACAGTGACTACCTGCTCTGTGTTCCAATTTCCCTTATGAAAAAGTATTTTATTTTAATCTTTGAAAAATTATTTTTAAAAGTGAGCTCAAAAATTTAATGCAATATATGGATTTGAGGAAAACAATATATATGACAAAGCACTGATAAAGCCTTCTTTGTTGAGCTGAAAGGAGCTCTGCATTTTGAAAGGCCTAGAGAGAATGCATTTGTTATTTTCTTTTCTGAGATATAACAGCATAGCAATCTCAGAAGATGAGGTCAAACATTTCTGTTTTGACACTGATCTTTCCCCTTCCCCTCAATGCTTGACAACCATACATAACTTTAGCTATGTATGTCTTAAGAATTTTCAAAACTGTAATTATTTGCTTTGCTTACAAAAACACAAGAAACAAGGGGGTTTTTGCCACATCTCTGTGTAGAAGGGAGCAACAAGGATCTATTTGTATAATTTAAATGTTTGTAAGAATTTCCACCTTAAGATAATGATTTGAAAATTAGAGCATTTCAAACTTTTTTTAGACTGCAGACTCCAATATCTTACACAAAATATTATTTATTTTATGAAACAAAAATACTATGACATTAATAATATTTCGTAGAACAAAAAGGAAAAAAATATAAAAATATAGTTTTAAACAAGAAAAACATAATTTAGACCAGGTGCAGTCGATCTGTTAGAAGTTACACAGAGTAATTAATAGGAATGGTAAAGTTTTTTGACAACATGACTATATAAGAGATTTCTTTTTTTCTAAAGAAATAGTAGAAAGGAAAGAAGAAAAAGGTTCAACTTGAAATTATGTAGCTTTCCATATGCCATTCATCAAGACTTACGAAGATAAATAAAGGGCCTAGCTAAAATGAAAACTAATGTAAACAGTACACATAAATTTGAAGACATTTGAGAATCACATGTTTAGTGACTATCATTGTTATACAAANCTTCCCTTCCCTTCCCTTCCCGCCTTTGGAAGACTGGTATTTGCAGTGTGCCATTTTTTTTCTACATGATTGTTGCAGGAAGTACATTTCTTGTAGAAACAAAGATGACACACTAGTAAATAAACATCTTTCAGAAAGGGAATTTACATTCACTTCTTGCATATCTAGAAATATTTTATTTTTTAACCTACCTGGGAGTACCTGAGTCTTTCACAGATCCTAAGGAAAAAAATATGGAGAAATATTTTCAAGATCAGCATCCAAAGACAACTTCTCCAAAGTAAATATATTTTGAATTGAAAAAGTACCGAGAGAAAGACTGATAATTTTCAGTTAAAGAAAGAGGCAGTGAGGTTGTCAGAGAGTAGAAGTGTTATAGTCCCAGTTCTTATACATGCAAAAATAGCACTGCATTTTTTCACAGGCTGGTGTCTGCAGAGTTGAAAGTTGGAAAGGTCACAGAGAAACACTTTTCTAAAAAACTACATCTCCTTTCTTAATAGGATATCAGGCTGTCAGTATGCCACATTACTTCCAATGTCTATGCTACAGTTTCTGTTTTTTCAGTAGCTTGTAATTACTAGGGAAGGTAAAAAATCTCAGTGTAGGTGCTGTACCTTTTTCTAATGCATTTGGCATACTTTCAGAATACTTTCTTCAGGGACCAAAATCTCATCAATGTTATTTGTGATTTCAAACTCATTTCCCTGTGGATTCCTGAACCCTTTTTGTTCACAAACATATTTCTTCCACCTCTCAATTCCTTCTTCTGTGAAAACCCTCTTCTCTCTTTTTGAAAATACTGTGATTTCTTGTGACTGCTAAACATCTTCAGAGGCAAATCAGCTGCCACAATGCTTCCACAAGGAGAAAGCTAAAAATCCCCTAAACCCCAGAAACTGTCTTGCTTGAATGCACCTACAACCTATATCTTGATTCGCTTTCTTTCTCTCCCTCCTTGAATTCTCCTTGAAAAAACTGCCTGAGAACTTACCTTGATTTTGATGAAGTAGTCTGCAACAAGGGATTTGCTAATCTGTTCTTTTACAGTTTTCTCACTCTTGTCATTAGTTAATATAGCCCTGCCAGGTCTAGAGCAAGTTTCTGTACTTTTGTTCTGAATAACTTACAACTGTTCTCAAATTCAGTTCCTCTCTTTCATTTTCTGCAAAAGAAGCAGAATATTAAACCAAGGTGAGCACTGTGCCATAATTAATATGCAGGTGGCATTCACAGGAAGCTGCCACGCTGGAACATATAAGACTTGATACAGTACATTTTTCCCATTAAGTTATGTAATTGTAATAACTATCAATTAAGTAGCAGAACTAATTTCCTTTAAAGATACTACCCCTTATTTCCTTTCCTAAGAGTAGAATGTATTATCAAAGCCCAACAGCTTCTGCTCAAGAGAAAATCACGCAGGTTTCAAAGCCAGGAAGTCCCACTGTAATCAAAACTAGAAAGATGTAAATGGATTCTCTAGTACTGGTATTCTCACAAAACTAACAGCCAGGGAGAGCAAACCAGCAGCAGATACCATGCAGGTTTAACTTTGTGAGTTGAAGTCAAATTTGTCTTGGAAGCATTTTTGGCATATGTTTTTCATGAACTTTAAATGCCTTTTAAATGACACATTCATGCAAGACAGTGACAAAAGATCCTTCGAGTTGGCTACATTAGTAAAGCAGTCTGGAAAACTATGTGCTCTGAACAGCTAGTTAAAAAAAAATGGGTTTTGATTCTAGAGGAAAAAAATAATCGGGGGGGGGAAGGGAAGAAATTTGGCTGGTTTTTCTTTTTTTTTTTTCCATTAGTTTGCAGAGCAAAAAGATTTGAAAGCTTTTACGACAATAGTACTTAGCATTTATCAACATTTTGTCAGAACCATTCTGGAGCCTCAAAAAAATAACCTTGGGTGGTCATGCTCCTCATTGCCTAATCCCATGTTCATTCTTTGAAATTTGCTTTGCATAAATTAAACTACTAATTTTAATAACTATATATGTCTTGTTTTATTTCAGCTAATCAGCTAGACTACTGCTACAGTAGGAGAAAGAAAAATATCACTAGGCATGAATCCAGTTATCATAGAGTAGATATTTGAAGTAGATTGTATGGATCACTGCCTAAAATTGCAGGTCTACTTGCTGTATCATTTACAGACTCAGAATTATGTACTTCAATTGAGATTATTTAAATTTACAGTATTTAAGAAGAACAAATATTAATTGTCAGGACAATTTTTTGGACTTATGAAAGCATTCAGTGTTCTTATATGCCTTTTCTTATCTAGATTAATCCAATTTTAATAAACATTTCTGACACTAAAATATATATTGCTAACATTAGTATAAACATTTATTAGAGAAAGTGACCATGGCTTTTCCTGTTCATTTTAATGATAAGAATAACATGAAAAGAAGTGTATTTCAAAAATGGGTATATTTTTATCATAATATTGATAGGACATGAAGTAAAAATTTTTTATGCAATGCTGTGCTCTTGCTAGATCTTATCAGGTTCCAGCTTGATAGCAGAAAATTCCCTAAAAACACATTTTCGTATAATCAGAAGTTTAGGCAACTACATACTGTTGAAGGAAATCTGAGTTACAAACACATTAAAATTGCAATTACACTCTGATATATAATACATCGAAGTGGAATTATTTCTGAACATATTATGAAGTCTACTGAAAAACTTCTTAAACATAGAAATACCAGTTAATTTATTTTTCATACTCTGAATGCAAGAGCCCTAAATTAATTAAATTAAATTGCTTGTAGTTAATATCTTTAAAAGTAGTATCCAGAGAGAGATAAAAAATGTTTTCAAGAGGTAAGAAGACCTTTCATTTATACAGTATGTGGAATCAGATTATTATTCATTTAATCTATATGAGTACACACTGTCCACATGTGGAAGATCAAAAGCCCGAGGACATATTTTGTACACATCCTTTTTAAGAAGAATGTGTTAATGCCAGCATTCAATTTTTTCCACCACTTTGTGTAGGATGAAAGAAAAAAAGAACAAACCAACCTACCCCTCTAGTCTGCATTTGTAGAGGCTTGTGCTTACATTCAAAGTGACAGAATGCTGAAAGAAGAATTATGTTGAACAGCTTCAGGTTTTTTGTCTGTCTATCTACTATCTACTTTCATTGTCTGTCACCACAGCAGAATTTGGCAGTTTGCCCAAGAGAGTAAGGACCACGCTACCAGTATAACACTATCACAAAACTGAAGTGTTGGTCTGTACAGCAAGGAGTTTCCTTTACATTAGTGTTGTATGTGGGGATTTTGTTTATTTTATTGTCTGTTGTTGGGTTTTGCTATATTTATATTTGCTGTATTTGTATTACTTATAAAGAAAATTCTTCAGTCTCTCTTCCTTGAGTGTTGAATCACTCCCTCTAGGAAGAGAAAAATAGAGGGCAGGAGAGAGTGGGGGGCACAGGGAAAGACATGAAATCTGCCATTCATAGGGATCCAACTAATTGCTTTTACAAGTTACAGTGATGATAGAAAAGACAAAATGAGTCTGGGACCTTATAGGTCATCGAGATAAAATAGCTAAAAGTTTAACCTGCTTGTACCAAAATGATCATAGGATAATTTGGGTTGGAAGGGACCTCAGCAGGTCTCTCGTCCAGCCTCCTGCTCTAAGAAAGGTCAGGTTTGAGGACAGACCATGTTATCCAGGGTTTGATCTAGATAGGTCTTGAAAACCTCTAGGAAAATTATAGCATATATTAGACAATCCAGGAAAAAAAGGGTATTCAAAAATTACTAATCTAACTCCCATCTTTATAATAGAATATTGTAAAATAAAACACTACGGAAAAGGAACATGCAATATTGCATTTCTGCCATTTACAAGGTGTTTAAATCCTTTGTTTTTAAAAAGGACAGAACCTATGTACTTTTCTAAATGTTTTTTGCAAGTGCGTATTTTGGCAAGGATTTTAGTGTCTTCAGCATTTGATGTTACTGAAACACTATTAGACAGTATTATTTCTTTGATCATTTTTACCCCAGAGGATCTCAGCTGTGTCTTATAATCAGGGAACATGATTCTTTTTGACATGTTATAATTTTCCACAATAGCAGTTTTGGTTCAATATTTATATATTATCAGGTGGATCTATGCATAATTTGGATCTGTGGGGCTTTGGGGGCTTTTTAGCCTTTCAAGATTCAGAGACAGGAGTACAGAAGGAGGGTTGCTGGTTTACTTTTAGTAATGGCTTAAGTGTGATTTATAGAAATATAGACAGGCAAAAATACTTAAACCACTGGACATGTTCTGAGTGCATTGAATCTTGTCATTATAGTGACCATGACTAGATGATTACCTTTCTTTGGCAGGAAAAATAAAACCAGATTTAGATATGAAAGAATTAAAGATCACATAAAAGAATGAAAAAAAGTCTAATTAAAAATTGTTAAGAAAATTGTTTCCTACACTTCTTTTTAAGAATGCATCTTTATGTCACCCAGATTTGTACTTTTTTTTAACATAAACAACAACTTATTATTAAAAAATTAAGTTTCATTTTTACAGGTATGGAATTGAAGTTTAGTAGGAAGCAGATTCTTAATAAGATCAGTATTTTAGCAGATTTATACATGCTTGTAGTCTGTTTGCACCAGGAAAATATTCTTTCTGACATATATAATTCAAGGAAGGAATGAACATTACAGTTTTCATAAGTACTGAAAAACAAGAACATCTTGTGTGGTTCTAATAAATTCCAGTAAGTAAATAAAACTGGGAAAATGATGTATAATAGTTTCTTAATGTTTTGTTGCTGTTTAGAGTTTTTATTTTTATATTTTAAATACTTTCCCATGATCATTCTGATCTCTTGTTCATTTTCTGTACTCATTTTGAGAGTATATAAAGAATATTATTACTCTACATCAAAATTATGACAGAATTTTTAGAACTCTGATTTATAAATCATAGCAGTTCTGAGGAGTGGACTTTTGTTTAAAAAAAAAAGTAAAAGTATCTTTGTTTTTTTGGTTTTTTTGCTTACTTTGGTTTGGTTTCTTTGTTTATTTTAGTAAGAAAAATAAAAGCTTATTATGCGGTACTGAAATATATTAAAACAGTAGAAATAGAATAAATTTTTCAAAAGATATGCTCATTGCATAGTATTCCCAATAGAAATTCTTTATGGAACCCAGTACATTAAGAAAAAAAAAGTGTTTTACCTTGAGAAAATAATCAAGGTCAAGTCAATGCTGCACACCTCAGTACATTATGGTGTTCACTGTAACTACAATTAAATTCAAATCAAAACATCAAGGGAGCTTTCTCAATTGAATTCAATATGTATTCACATAGACAGCATGGATAGACACCATGATGAAGTGAATAATCACAAAGTTCTTACAACTGATTTAGGTTGCAAATCACTCTAGGGCTGAAAGATGTTGTTATGCTCTTTGTTCTGTTCCCTTTTCTTAGGGAGAGGGATGAAAAGAAACGCAGAGCTGGAGTCCTATCTGTATTTCCTAACTTTAAAAGCATATTGACCATCAGAATTTTAAAGACTTTGAGAGTAGTCTTTGAAATCTGGCAGGCCTTTAAGCACAAACTTTTTGCCAAAAAACACCTGCATAAGATGGCTGGGGTGTTTGTGCTTGTTATTCCGGGAAAAGCAATGCATTAACAAAGAACAGCCAAGTCTTGCTTGGCATCTGGATGCAGTGGCAGATTTCTACTCTGCTAAACCAAGCTACTTCAGGAAAAATAGAAGAATATCCCATTTGCCATGCTTCCTTGAGAAAAGAACTGCTGCAGTACTATACACAGGACAGCTAAACATCAGAAGTTCTACTGACAAGGCTACTAACTCTACATTTCAAAAGAAAATTCAGCCCTGACAGAACTGCCTTCCTTCAACTCACAACAAGATTTCATAAAAAACAGGAAAAGACACTTGGGAAGAGATGAATAAACAAGGAAAATGTATGAACTTGAAGGTGAAATGATTTTAATAGGAGGAAGACACAAAAAAGTTTTCTTCTGAATGTGTATATATATGTTTTTTTTTTTCTTCTTCATGCCCATCAAACTTATGTTGTGCTATACTGAAGAGTAGGAGGGTGACAGAGTAGAGGAAAGGGATGGATTTTGGTAATCTTATCAGCCAGAATACATCAAATCATTTCCTGCTACAGACTTTAGATGAAGAAAGGAAAACTAATACTCAGTTTTACTCCCTGTCACAATAGATTCCTTTGATACAGAAGATTTTTCTTTTTTTGTATGTTTTCCAATTAATCCAGCTCTTATGTTTCTTTAGTATTGCTCAAAACCAGAAGTTCCCTAACTCATCCGAAAAATAAGTTGCTCTCTGTCTTTTTTATAAGCACCCTTTAAGTACTGAGAGGCCACAATGAGGTCTCTCTGAAGTCTTCTCTTCTCCAGGCTGAACAACCCAAGTTCTCTCTGCCTGTATTCATAGGAGAGGTGCTCCAGCCCTCTGATCATTTTTGTGGTCCTCCTCTGGACCTGCTCTAACAGGTCTATGTCCTTCTGTCTTGAGAACCCCAGGTTTGGATTCAGTATTCCAGTTGGGATCTCACGACAGCAGGGCAGAGGGACAGAATCACTGCCCTCGACCGGCTGGCCACTCCTCTCTTGATATAGCCCAGGATGCTGTTGGCCATCTGGGCTGCAAGTACACACTGTTGGCTCACATCCAACTCTTCATTTACAAGAACCTCCAAGTCCTTCTCCGTAGGGCTGCTCTCAATTAGTTCTTCTCCTAGCCTTTGCTCATGTCTGGGATTGCCCTGACCGAGGTGCAGCACCTTACATTTGCACTTGTTGAACCACATGAGATTCTCATGGACCCACATCTCAAGTTTGTCCAGGTGCCCCTGGATGACATCCCTTCCTTCTGTTTTGTTTGCTGCACTCCTCAGATTGTGTCATCTGCAGACTTGCTGAGGGTGCACTTGATATCATTGTCTATGTCATTGATCAGGACATTAAATAGCACTGGTCCCAGGATTGTGTTCAGAGGGACACTTGTCACTGGGCTCCATCTGGTCATAGAGCCACTGACCACAACTCTCTGGCTGCATCCAGCCAGCCAATTCCTTATTCAATAATTAATAATAAAATCCATGTCTCTCCAATTTGGAGATAAGGAAGTCACCAAATCACAGGCATAGATATATTATTTTCCAAATTATTCTCTATTTTTAAAAATAAAAACAGTAATCTAATCTTTGGAGCAAGTATTCTCTCAGAAAATTTTAGGCAGGGCTTAAAAGCAATCTTGATTAATTCTTATCAGTAATTAAATTGATAAAAAAAGGGGTGTGCATATAATCTGTCTGACACTAAGTGTAGTCCGTGGAATTTCATCTAGAGAACAGGTGCAGAACAATGCAGATGAGACTGATGAAGTACAGTGAAAGAATGTGGAATAATAGCATTTCAGATTTAAAATTATTGTCCAAAAATATAATTGAATAATGTGGGTTTTGTGCTGTGAAAAGGACTGAATCAGAATGCTCTTCTATCTCTATAATATTCGTTCATTACACAATCAGCAACAATGCCCTAACAACATAAGATTCGTCAAAGCATAAGTCATCAACTTCCATGATGCTTTGACAAGGGGGAGACCATTTTCTAGCTGAAAAGGTATAGATAGCCATAAGGAGTGGAAGAATGTTCATAAGCAAGACCAAAGCCTGAACTTTTTTTCCAAAATATGTTTTGCCTTTGAAACACTGATATTTGAAAAGCTATGCTAAAAACACCCCAACAACCCACAAAATCAATCCAACTAAAACTCACAACAAAACAAAATCACCACCAAAAAAAAAAACCCAACAAAAACAAAAAACCAAAACCCTCATAGAGAAAAAAAAAACAACCAAAAGCCAAAAAACAACCCCAAAACCCCCAAAATTGAACCCTTGTAAATGTATACTTGGTAAAGTACAAAAAAGGTAAATATTCACCACAGACTTCAGACAGCACCAGGAAGGGGCTGCTCCTCATGAGAAGGTGAGTTAGGAGTTGAAGGCAGCAACAAGCCTGGCAGGGGCAGCCGAGACTCTCTGGCAAGCTGGGTAGCCACACAGAACCCAAGCAAGAACAGCAGGGCATGTCTGTCATAGGAATTCTGGTTTATCAAAGAGTTCACACCACCAGACAAGCCCACAGCGATGAGGCAGGTCTGAGATCAGGATATCAGGCTCCAGATCAGAAAGGTACATGGCACAAGACATAACTGCAGTATAGCTCAAGTAGAATCTAGCAAGCAGCATCGTCCCAAATTAACTTTGTGCATGTGTGCAGTCGAAGATTTTAGACAAGTTCAGCTCATGTATAGACACTTCTGTACATGAAAGATTGACTAAACCAAAAATGTCATATATTTAAAGAGATATGTGGGGAAGTCTCACACATATCAGATGACGGAAATATGCAGCAGTAAATAATACAGATTATTTCAGATGCTTAACCTATCCAGTCAGGAGGACAAATGAAATGCGTTGTGACTCAAGTTATCTGTTACACTGAACAGGCAACAAATAATTGATGGAAGGTAAGGAAACCTTCCATCAAAAAGTTTAGGGCTGAGCTATAATTTGCTAAAATATAGCTATAGACTAATAATTGTGTATAAATAAAAATATGAATAGTTAAATTATTATTTGCTAACAGAAATGGGTAATACTGCAAACAAAGTTTTTAATAAGGAATTCTTCACCTAGCTGCTAAAAAATATTTCAGAAGAAAATATGGGGGCTTTTTACAGGTTTTTTTCTACGGATCTCATTTCCCAACACAGCTTTTCAATTTTTGATGCCTTAAGCAATATTTTGCAGATACATACTAGTGGCAGAAAAATAAGAGATTTTCTCTGCATATGTGCATTGGTTAGAGCAAGTGTTTTTTACATGTAATTATAAATGTCTGCTTTGCCAGAGATGAGAAGGGAGATTGTTTAAACAACTAAACATGTGATTTCTAGTCTCCAAAGTAGGATTATAGATGTTTGAATAATATTCTAATCAGTGATGAAATTAACTAATAACATTTTAAAACCATCACTTTATTTGCCAGAAGCTCATCCATTGACAGGGGACATTTCACTTAGTTTTGTTAAAAATGGATCATATAAAAACATCAATTAGCAGTGTGCCATTGCAGCAACAAAATATAACCCTCTTCTGAGCTGCATCATCAAGAGTATATTAAGTAGATCAGAGGATGCTACCATTCCTACTCTACTCTACAGTGATTAAATTGCATATCAAATATATCAGGCTGTTTTATCTTGTATATTGTATCAGGCTTTGCTTCTCCCAGTTTAAGAGAAAAGTTGAAAAGCTTGAGAAGATTTTTGAAATGGTCACTGAGATAACTGCAGTGTTGGAGAGCATGATGTATGAAGAAAGGTTGAAGGCATTTTGCTTGTTAAACCTACTCAGTAGAACCCTATGGGAATCTAATCATAGCCTTCCAATATCTAAAATCCAGCTGGCTGTTGAGCCTGTGTTTATAAATATCTTCCCCATTCCTACTCTTCTATTTCTCAGAAGATGTAGACATATCAACTAAACATGATAGTATCAAGATTGGCTCCCCTCAATTCATGTTGTCTTTAAATACTATTTTGCTTTATCCTCACAGCTTCTAAAGGAATGTTTGTAGCTCATTTTCTATTTCTCGCTTCTAATACTAATAATTGTCATTCTCAGTAATGAAAAACCCACTTAAATTCAATATTTCTTAGAATTTTTCTGTCTGTTCTAACAAAAAATTTCCTTGTTGATGTTTTGGATTCAAAAAGTCCAACAATCTTAGCACAGAATGAATTTCTGTGTATGTGAGCATAATCTAGGGAAGTAGTTCTTCAGAAAAAGAAGCATAAAGTCCATTTATTTGAGATATAGATAGGTATATATGCACTAATCAAGAGAATCTATGAGGCCGCACTTCTGAATTACCTTTGGGAAACTGACAGTTAATATTTGTCATTTAGCTAAAATCATATATTATAATACAATATAAAAGAAGAAAATTCTTTACTATATTTTCTGTTGAATATTTACAGCATCAACCAATATGGATTTTAGACATGCAAATTCAAATGCAAAAAAGAAATTAGAAGAATAATGGAACAGAAATACTGCTGGAATGCTTTAAATAGTTTCTAAATTGTTCATTTAAAATACATTTTGTTTCAATATGAAACAGTTCATTTCCCGGGAAGAAATAGTGACTTTTTTTCAGAAATTAATGTTCAGCCAACATTATGCCTTTAATAACCTTTCCAAAATATGAATATGCTGATTAATTCACAAGACATAGATCTTGAACTACCCTTCTAAACATCAAGAGCTTTCATTGAAGGCCAACCCGCAGCAGCTTATTCCAAAGAGACAAGCTTTGACTTTCAGATTTTCATGAGGTCTTTCAGTCTTTATTGATGCTTATGCTATATTTATTTTATCCCATCTGCTTTCAATTATTGTGACTGCATGTGTTTTGGTTTGGGGGTTTTTATTTTATTTTGGTGTGGTTCTCTGTTTTTAATAGGCCTGTCCTTTCAGATAAAGAAGAATTTATTCCCCTGGAATTAAGCATCTTCCAAGGCAAAGCAGGAAAACTGAATGCATAATTATTTACAGCATGTAAATTTGTGTCATATCTAAGGTGTTTGTGTCTATATAGAAAGCTAAACTCTAGATGTAGCAAAGGCTATTAGAACATTTACTGTGTAAAAGAACTAACTAAACTTCCAACATCTCTTTAAGACTCAGTTTAGGACAATAAAATAGTTGTCAATTATTTTTTAGAAGTAACATCTAGGTAAATAAACTTCATATTCTGTTGATTTTTTTTTCCTGCACTATAGCTATATTAGCAAAGTTACTTTTGCCTTTATACTGTCATTAAAGAACCTATCAGCTCACTGAAGCTAGTTACAAAATGAAATACTTTTATTCAAGAAGGTCTAATATTATCTGGAATAAAATGCTAAGAAGGCCACAAATTTAGGAAGTTCTCTCTTTAATAATGTACTTTGCTACTCTGGGGCCCCATATTGTCTGTTTACTCAAGCAGGTGGATTTGCTGAGGAAGTGCTGATGATGCAATGTGCTGACCCACATATCAGTTCCCAACGGAGTGCACCAGCTGGTATAGTTTATGCTTGTAGTCTAAACAAAGCCAACATTTTTCCTTTTCCATTGTCTCTTGCTGATGGAATATGGAACAATATAAATATTGTCAAGTTATCTTATAGGAAAAGTTCTACACTTACAGTTATTTATGGGCTGGGTTTTTTCTTTCTTATTATGTATTATTTCTTGTATAATATAAATATATATAATTTTATAAAATAAAAATTTACATCTGGGAAAGATTGCTTATATACTTATTAAAGTGCTTACCTTATCCATATACGATAAACACAAACCTTGAGATTATTAATCATGAATAATTGACATCATTCCTTGAACCTTACTCTACAAAGGAAAATAAATTATTGCTCACCTTTTCATTGTTTTCTGTAGTTTCATTTTCACAGATGTCTAAAATGGTACAAAAGCAATAGGAAGATGTCTAAAGTTTTACCTCATTAGCGTTCTACACCTTGATGGCTATCTCCTCTGAGGCTTTTTAAAATATTACAAAAATGAGTGACAGGGTTAATGGAGTGTAAAGTTTAACTTCTGTCATATCTGAGATGCTTTAAATCCTAGATTGTAATTGTGATGTTTGTTTAATTAACAATGGCACTTTGCTCAGATCTCTGTTTAAAAAAAAAAAACAACAAAACAGAAATATATCTTTAATAAGCAAGACTGTTGAAGTGAGAAACTTTAATTTCAGTGTGAGTCAAATATTTCATGTGAAAATGTTCTCAGCACCCAGGAGTATCAATGGTCAATATTTCTTCATAAGAGAGATTGGGCCTAATGCTTTTTCATTTAAAATTAAAATATTGTGTCTAAGTTCCTAATAACAGAACCCTGTGAGGTTATTTGTGGCTCAAGCACAGTCTTTTGCTTTACCAAACTGTATCTGCTAAATCCTTTCACATTATATCAGAATATATATCAGAATATGACTGATCCTCAGGTGTACAGTTAATGCCCATAAACAATTTTTGTATACATTGATGCACTTGTAGGGAATTCAATATATGAATTAGTTAGAAAACATTATGTTTACTGCAGGATATCATTACTTAATGTAGGCCCAGTGGAGGTGTCTCAGGTATAGATAGGTGTGGAGTAGTTTTGTTGTGAAATTGCATGAGGGCTCTAGTCTTGTGTTGTGAAGGTTCTGGAACCTGCACTCATGTCTGTAAGACTTGTAATCAGTTCATTGACTACCGATAAATGTGATTAATGAGATGTGTCCTTGATGCAAATTGGATTCGGTGTTGATCATGAAACAATACCAGGAGAAAGCAAATGGTTAATTCGAGTGAATGGTGATGCACAAGGCTCAGTATATGAAGAGCCATGACTTAATCTTTGATGCTGAAAGTCAGGTTAGCTGTTGGCTAATTTTCAGGACCATGGTGAAACATTTCTTGATTGTGATAAAATTCGAATGCTCATTCCGAACAATGCTTTTGCAAGTTGTGGTGTTTTAATGAAATTTCCACTTTTTTTCAGGAAAAACCATAATGTCAAAAATGACTTTTAAAAAAACAAAACAAAACAGTATTTGAATTTTCCAAATGGGTCAGAGCCTTTGATTTTTCTTCTTATATTTTTCTTTTTTTCATTCACTAGCTTGCTTCATTCTAAGAAGCATATAATCCTGGAAATATTATAAGAAATATCAGTCTTTAGAAAAAGCATTTTGATATAAAATTCTCCATGTGGAAGAAGCAATTTAAATTTTGCTAGATAAAATGCCTTTATTTGTCATTGTGCACTGGCATATTCAAATAAAAATGTGTACTCCTCTCTTTAATCCTTGAGATAATGTGTATTTTATGGTGCTTAGGAACCATGACAACACAAAGAGATGTTTCGTATTTAAACCAGATACCACAGTAACATAAGAATATGAGTGCTTGCATAGCTTTAGAGGGAATAGAACTGATGCACTGTAATTGTGTTTTAGAATTTATGAAAAATCATTTTTCTTTGTATCTGTAATGACAACAGTATCTATTTTGACACAGCCAAACTCACTTGTTGTAAAACTGTACATAAATCAGGCATTGTAAAATGCCACATATTGTGTCTTGCAGGGTTTTTATTTGAGGTCCTTAGTCATCAGGTATTTGGTTAAGCAGTAACAATAATTTATTCATTCTTACCTATGCTGATGACACCAAGCTGAGTGGTGCAGTTGACACAGCTGAAGGATGGGATGCCATCCGGAGGCACCTGGACAAGCTCGAGAAGTGGGCACATAGGAATCTTATGTGGTTCAACAAGGCGGAGTGCAAGGTGCTGCACCTGGCATAGGGCAACCCCTGGTTGCGGGGTTAAACAGATTGAGAGCAGCCTGCCAAGAAGGATTTGCAGGCATTGGTGGATGGAAAGCTGGACATGAGTTGGCACTGTGCACTTGCAGTATGGAAATCCAACCGTATCGTGGGCTGCAATAAAAGGTTGAGAGAGGTGATTCTGCTCCTCCGCTCTGAGACCCCCTGTGTAGTACTGTGTCCAGATGTGGTGTGCTCAGCACAAAAAGAACACAAAGTGTTGGAGAGGCCAGAGGGCCACAAAAATGATGAGTGATAAAGCACTTCTTCAAAAAAGGCTCAGAAATCTGGGGTTGTTCTGCCTGGAGAAGAGAAAGCTACAGGGAGACTCTATCAGTACTTACAGGGGGCTTAAAAGAAACATGGGAACAAACTTTTTAATAGGGCTTGTAGAGATAGAACAAGGAGTGGTGGTTTTAAACTAAAGAACAGTCAATTCACACTAAGTATGAGGAAAAAAGTTTTATTTTGCGGGTGATAAGACATAGGAACAGGTTGCTCACAGAGGTTGTAGATGTCCTATCCCTGGAAACATTCAAGGCCAGATTGGACTGGGCTTTGAGCAACCTGGTCTAGTTGAAGATGTCTGGGATCATTGCAGGAGAGCTGGACTAGATGACTTTTAAAGTTCCCTTTCAACCCAGACAAGTTCTGATTCTATGGTTGTACTTCTTGTCAATCTGATGTCACAGTAGAAAGACGTCATGTGAGTTGAAAAAGGAAAAAACCAATTCCTTAATGTATCTATTTTCATTCTTCTTACATTTTTTTTATTATGGGAATGCTATGTTTTTATTCTGTTCAGTACTTAGTAATGAAATTTCTTGAAATTTTCACATAAATATCTCAGTGTTCTATCATTTTTCTCCTTTTTTTTTTCCTGGGAAAGAAACCAAGAGAATTTTTTCTAGATTAATTATAAAAAATTAATTCTGTTTTCTTCCCATGCCTTTTTAATATTAGTGTTTCCAGGTAAAATTACAATGTTCTATTCAGAAAAAAAGCATTTTTTTATATGTCACTACATGCTGAGAATTTATGCATGGTACTTACAGGGATTTTTTATACTTCTTTTCAACTTTTGTACCATTCTGTCATTACAACTCCTCTGAAAGGCAGGGAAAACTGCATTTTCCTCCTGAAGACAAAATTTGAATTAGTGACACCATGAGTTTGAAACAGGAAATTCATTAGTTGCTTTAAAATTCATAGAGCATCTAGAAAATAATCCCCATTACTTCTTTTCTATGGGTTAAATGTATTTTTATTAAATATGGTAAAAAATGGATGGTTCCCTTGTCCAGCTTCAGTGTACTTAACCAAGATCTTATTAACCTGCAAGTTATTTTCTAATTCAGTCACATATGCAGTCATGAGTAGTCGGCTGGAAATGAGGTAATTGGGGTGTGACAGAACTCTTAGTCTGTATCCATAATTCATTCTTCATAATAGAAGAAAATGTGAAGGTGCCCTATCAAAGAAAGTTTTTATGATAAGTTTAGTTTTATAAAAGTTGATAAAATGAATTGCTCTTCTGGTTTTGATATCAATGCACCATCTCTCAGTATGAAAAGCAAAGCTCACATTTCAGCAATACAAGGATCCAGGGAAATGCAGGCTGGTGAGCCTCACCTCAGAAGGTTACGGATCTAATCCTGAAAAACATTTCCAGGCACATGAAGGACAAGAAAATCTTCAGGAGTAGTCAACATGGACTCATAAGGCAGAAGCTATGCTTGACCAACTTGATATCTTGATCATATAAGCTGGGTGGGAGTGTTGATCTGCTTGACAGTAGGAAGGCTCTGCAGAGGGATCAGCACAGGCTGGATCAGTGGCCTGAGGCCAGTGGTATGAGGTTCAAAAAAGCAAAGTCCTCGCCTTGAGTCACAACAAATCCATGCAGTGCTACCGACTTGGGGAAGAGTGGCTGGAAAGCTGCCCAGAGGAAAGGGACCTGGAGTTGCTAGTGGACATTTGGCTGAACATGAGCCAGCGTGTACTCAGGAGACAAAGGCGAGTGGCATCCTGTCCTGTGTCTGCAATAGTGTGGCCAGCAGGACCAGGGGAGTGATTGCTCCCCTGTACTCGGCACTGTGAGGCTGCAGCTCTAATCCTGCATTCAGTTCTGGGCCTCTCACTACAGGAAAGATATTGAAGTGCTGGAGCATGTCCAGCAAAGGAGCTGGCGAAGGGGTTGGAATGCAAATCTTATGAGGATTGGCTGAGGGAGCAGGGGTTGTTTAGCCTGGAGAAAAAGAGTCTCAGGAGAGACCTTATCACTCTCTGCAACTGACAGGATGTGGCAGTGAGGTAGGCGTTTATCTCTTCTTCCATGTAACAAGTGAGAGGATGAAACGGCCTCAAGTTGCACCAAGGAGAGGTTTAGATTACATATTAGGAAAAATTTCTTCACTGAAAAGGTGGTCAGTCATTGAAACAGGCTACCTAGGGGAGTGGTTGAAACACCATTCCCGGAGGTCTTAAAAAAATGCATGGACATTCCACTTAGGGACACAGTCTACTTGTGGACTTGGCAGTTGTAGGTTGGACTTGATTACCTTCATGGTCTTTTCCCACCTAAATGATTCTATGATGAAATGCCCAGACTTGTAGAGAGCAGTGGATTCTGACTAGCCAGCTTTCAGGAAGATCTTTGACAGACTTCCATAACATCCTCATTGAAAAGAAGCTGAAATAAGGGCTTCATGAGCAGTCAGTGAAATGCATTGAAAACTGGATGCCAATTATTTTTGAAAGAATGTAGAATGAGACTTCTACATTTTTTAAAAGAGTGTAGAATTTCTGTCACTTTTACAGAATCACAAACATTTGGCAGTGCTTAACCTGAATCCTTATTCAGAAAGGAACACAGTAGAATTAGAAAAGTTCTTTCTTTTGTCCTTCAATATTGGATGCTTCCCAGTATATTGCCCGGACAGACCTGAAAAGACTCAAGCAGAATGTGCTTCTTTACTTTGAAAAAGGAGCATTTTGCTGAAAAATATGGAATATTGTCTCAGGAGTTTATTTTATTTTGTCTTAGTCTATCCTTACATCTCTGGGTTATTACATTATAAGAATTTTAAAGCCAAAATTAAGATTATTCCTTTCTTCCATGTGTTATATTTCTATTTGGAAGGAGTTGATTCTATTTTCACCACGAAGGAATGATCTTTAAACATCTATTGCAGCTTCATTTTCCTTCATTTATACAAGCGGAGAAAATTAAAATGATATAAAATCACGATATACATATACGCTGTATTGGTCTATAACACCTCACTGACAGGGCCTTCTTCATTTTCCATAATGTCTGTGTTATGACAAACACATTAACAACATTCACAGCTCTCAATATATAATAATTAATAATACTGAAGAGAACTCACTTAAAAAGACCCTAAAGAATCAAATACACAAAACACTGTACCATAGTGAGGGTGTTCTTAGGTGTAACTTTAGAAGCACTATCTATCTTTCTGCCTAATAAACAAGACGCCTTAGCAGGAGAGCTGAGTGGCAGAACTGATAATATAACAGCAAGAGCACTAGAGATTGTGGAAGAATTTCAAATAAAATAATTACCTTTACTAGCTCTGCAGAAGTTTCAGTAAATGCTGAAGAGGAGAAAATTGCAGGTGCTGACTTGAGAGAGTTGTAAAAAAATCTCTGTAGAAAATATCCTAAACTATACATTTTAAGTTTCTGATTGTTTTTCTCCTGTATTGCCTCCTGCTGCTGGAAGCCCACCTGTTCTCTGCTACATCTCCTATTCAGCATGTTTAAAGTTTGCTAGAACTGCTTCAGGGTTGAATATTTTAGAATAATGTTAATACGGCAGATTTTGACATTCTTTTGTTCAAATGGCAACAATCTTTTTTTCTAATTATTTTTTTGCTAGGTTGAAATTCAAACTCCCTTCAGAGCAGAGGATGCTGATCTCTGGACTAAGAGAACTTGCAGAGCAACAATTTATTTTTCTCCCCAGTTGCATCGAGTGGTGGAATAGATGACTTTTGTATTTAAATCAGCAGAGTCACATGAAAGAAAGAGCAACATCTGGCCAAACACCTAGAAAAATGGTATTCATTAAATATTACCATCCTAAAAAGTTGATACACTATAGTGATAACTGCTTAAATTTTAAGAGCTTCATTTCTCAGAGGTGCTCCTATAGACAGCAACTGAACAGTACATGTCTCAGAAGTGTTGAACACATCTCAACCGTCATTATATTTCATTCTCTATTCAAGATCAAAATACATTTTAGATTGGCTGTAACCTGCATACTCACTTAGAAGTCTGCCTTCAGAGAGCTGTGTTTTAAAATCTTTGCTAGAGAAAATAATTTACTCCACAATGCAAAATGTTTAAGAGAATAATATATTCAAGATGATTGATTTTCATAAAGAATTACCAATGTTTTAAATTTACCTTAAAGTTTCAGTTAGTAACTCTCAGTGGTTTCTCCCTTCTCCCCTCCCCGCCCCAGAAATATAAAGAGAAATGAACTGCATTTGGAATACGGATATTAAAAATCTTCAGAGGTAATTTGCTTTAAAGAAGAATTCCTATATCTGGATTTTATGTAGATAGGTCAAGAGATGCAAATGATTTCAAGATATATTTTTTGTCTTTGAAAGCACTACGAATGCAGGTAGGAACACAACCTACATTCTCCAAGCTTCAGAAATTTTGCTAAAAGGGAGAGGATATAGCTGCTGACCCAGTGCGTAATAGAGTAAGACTTGTTTTGCTATCAAAGCTGCATAGATGCTTTACAGATCACTAGTAACAAAGGTTTAGTTGGTCAAAGCTTTCTGTTTAGTTATGATTTTTTGTTATGTAAACAGTCAACTCTAAAGTTCAATACATAGTCCAATGCAATTGTGAATTTATCTTGAAACCCTTTACAAATTACAATAATTGATTAAGGCACCACATAAGGATACTGCAGAGTTTAAATATCACCATTCTCTAATCTATCATGCAGATCTGTAACAGAGTTAACAGTGGTATGAAGCATAATTTTTGCAGCTTAGACAGTATGAATACATTGCTATTTGTCTGGAAGGAGAAGAAGCTGAGGGAAGGAATTGCAATGTTCTATTATTGAATTATATATTTGAAATCCATGAAATTGCTGAAATGCCTGTGATAATTATTGCTAAACTTTTTTACAGCCAAGATTAAAATTTTGGCTGAGATGTTCTCTATTTTTTTACATTTCAGATCTCTCAATGGAAGTACAATAAAGTAATCTGAACAAAATATGAATTATTTCCATGAAAAACTGGTATTTTGGGGGTTTCATTGATTGCAGTACCACAAATGATTGAGAGGAGTATCATATTAACAACTTTGAAGTAACATACTGAAGGTATACACAGTCTTTGTGATAGAACTGAAACTGGCAAAATGATCTCCTTCATAAGAGTGAAAAAATTTGAATGAAACTCCTGATTCATGAAGCTGAACCTTTTGCTGTCACAGAAGAGAATATCTTATAGCTTCCATTATCAATTTAGATCTCTATCCCAAAGTAATGTTTTTATTTTACTTCACCTGAACAATTACAAGAGTTTTTCATTTTAACTGCTATAAATTTTCCTATAATGGTTTAAGAGCAACAGTTTTATTCATCCCCTGCTATATTTGAAATTATTCTTCTAAAGCAAATTGAAATGGACTTAAATGAAAAGTTCTGTTTTGCAGAAAATGTTTTCAGACAATTGCATTTGTTCTCTTCCTAATTTCAAATAATTGAATTTAGATCATGCATTTGGTTCAGAATTGAAAGTAATACCCAAGATCAGGTTGTAAGTAGGCAGTATTTAAGAAGTTGTATTTTCTAAAAAGCTTTTTAACACCTTATGAGAATGTCACGGTTCATGACATCTCTGAACAAGATATCCTATTTTATTTTATTTTTCATCGTGCTGTTGCACTACAAAAATAAGGTGGCTTCAAATCAAAATGTTGCAGGCCATTTTTTCTTGATGAAAAAGGCATTTAATTTAAGAACAGATATGCTTCTGAACTGTATTCTTCAATAAGTGCTTAAAAAGGTAATCCAGACAAGAATTCCTGAGACATTTAACCATTAGGGGTCATACAACTAAAGTATTTTTTCATACATCTAAATTTAGAGTGTATTCCTGCAAATAAAGAGTTATGCTCATGAATTACTTTATACAGCTGATTAGTCTCATTTAAGCCAACCGAGCTATTTAAGCGCAAAAGTGTTTGCAGGATCCTGAGCTGTCTGTTAATTCTGTATCAGTATACTTCTTCAGATGCAACACATAAAAAAAACTATTTCATGTACTCATGACAACATAAAAAAGTATCAAAAAATGAGCCTGCTTTTTATCACAATTGCATATTCAAGCACCAATTTTTGGAATGTTCTCAAGACTGACCACTTAACTCAAACAATGAGATTTGTAAATGCTGAGAACAACCAGCAAGCTGACAGATTAAAAAAATATACATTTTCCTTTGGAAATGTCTCACAGATGACTCTTATTTTAATAATTTACAGTGAAAAAAGAATGATTGTAACACAGATGGAAGTATCCCAGTGAATGAGTTCCCATCAACAGCAAATACCCACTGGCTTATGAGCACAACTCACAGCACAGTGTCCGGGCTTGCCTTGGCCTGAGCTGGTTTTAGCTTGTTTGAGCAACAGGCTGGCAGCAAATGAGCACTGACCCACTTGTTTGAGGTGAAGCTCTCTGAATGACTGTGGCCAAGTCTGTGAAACCAATACAACTACCAAAGACTGGTAATATTAACTCTGTACCAACAAATGATTACAGTTTTCAGTAATACAGTGTTTCTTTTAGGTTTATTTCAGTACTCCATTATGGAAATGGAGATGCCTCCGTAAGTCTAGAAAAAAGGTGCCACTATAGATCATATCACAGACTGTGTCAAGCAGTGTTCGTTCCCTCTTCCACAACATGAAATCAGGTATGCCTTTGCCATGGTGACAACTGTTTGCCTATACTGTAAATATTCTAATGTTTGTGACATTAGAAGTTCTGTGAGCAGTGACTTCACGATCAAACAGTTAGTGCCTGGTAAAAAAATGGCACAGAAAGATTCTGGAAGCTATGGAAGGTGGCTGGTATGCAAGCATAGTGGCATTTTTAAGGCAAAAATAAGTTTTAAATTTGAAAAACATTAGAAATTGTAGATGAGAGTTACACTGTGTCCACAGTCCTATAACCTGTAACTAACTTATACTTTCGTAATTTGTAGAAGTTGAGCAGAATAAAAATTAGAGAAAGAGACAAGAATAGTGTTAAAAGGCAAAATAAGTGTACTAAAATATGAGGACTTGATAAAATATTAATAAGGAAATTTTATAACGTGAAGTTCTTACAACTCTTATGAATATAGAACTAAAATTATTGCCACAGTTTGAAAGGAAAATTGCACAGGTTTAAGAACAAACCTGCAAGTGTGTCAGTTATAATCAGTTTTCATAGTTAAGAACAAGCAGTAGATGTATAGATAGTACAGATCCTAAAATGCATAATTAGGACGGATGGGAATAAGATCAGATGATAAACAGTATCTTTCAGCCTTATGTACATATTTATTGACATTACTGAAATTAACTTTTGCTTCCATTTTCCACTAAGAACGTAGACATCCATGGATCACAAGACTTAATTGCATCTGTCACTGATTTGAACAGTGACTGTGAATGATTTCCATGGGTGATGAATAAAGCAGCCTATGATAAATATTAAACAGATGGTCTATACAAAAATAATATTTTATTTTACATTAATTTGGATTTCTCAAAAAGGGCAGACTGCTTAATATACCTAACACAGCAAATAATTTCGTATGGAAATTGCTGTCTTGGTCTTGTGATGGTAGTTTGACAAATATTGTTCTCACTTATGCTGACTCTGCTAGTCTAAGGCAATCCTATTATCATTACCGCTGAGGCTTTGTACTTCATAGGCTTCATCTTCAGGGCTACAAGGTTTGTCAGTTGATCAAATCTAAAAAGAAAACTATCTCAAACTGGTTGTGTGATGCTGCATAGAAAATTTTTAATTCATTACAGAGCTACACAGTTAGGATTAAACAAGTGGAATCAGTATTTGTGGGCATTATAATATATTCTAACAAAAAAAAGTACAGAAATATCTTTATATATTTTCTGCTTCCTAAGTAGCACTGAAAAGAGGAAATATTTGGTTTTCATGGCTGTCAAATCAAAAGAAGAGAAAAAATATGGGGAAGACAAGCATTTTCCTTTAACTTTTCTTGATAGAGTATACATAAACACACTTCACATGTTATCTTTGAAATTTTGTACTTTTTAAAAGGAAGTAGAAAAGGGCAATAAAATAGGTTTTTTAAAAAGCAATCCCTTGCTGGCTCATATGGAAGAAAACAGTGTACCCATACAATATAATTAGCTAATGATGAATGACTGAAGTTATGTTTTTAGTGGGTGTATTTGATTTACTACAAATAAAAATTATTTTGCTTTGTGCTAAGGCAAAAATAGTTTCCTGCAAATAAATACATTTTGATACTTTATTTATTTCCTCTGTTTCTTCTGTGTGTGTGTGTGCACACGTGGATATCTAAGCTCCTTGCAAAAATTTGAGCATCATTACTCCACTCTTACAAAAACCTGAGAGGAATTGAAATGGTTTACTAAAAACCCTTACACAAGCTAGGGATAGCCTATTACTATATTCCTGTATCGGAGACAATCCTAGTCTCTCTGCTGCTCTGCTGACTTGATAGAGTGGTTGGTAGTGTCCTCTTCTGTAAAATATAAAAGGTCCATGAAATGCATGGACTGTTTGATATAAAGCAATGTATTTTTCAAGTGTCTAGCTCATTCCTTAAATAGCAAGGGAATTTAGTTAAAAAAATTAAAACAAAATAAATATAATAATAACTATATTTAATGTCTACCAAGGTTCAGTGTACAATTTATAAGAGTTCCTTCTCCTTCCTTCTCCTATATAAAAACCATTCCAGTTAATGAACACTTGTCATCTTATGAAATAAATTCATGGGTCATGACAGCCTGAGCTAGGCAGAACAGTCCTTTAGTAGAGAGCTGAAGCATGCCAATAAACTGAAACACTGACAATTGGCATAATTTAGAATGTTAATGAATGAATTCATAAAAATAGTAAGTATTACAGCAAATTAGTCTAATATCAGTAAATCTTTACTAAAAAGGCTGTTTTACCTAAGGTAAATCATGCCTTTGTCCCCTTTTTCTGCAGCCATAGGATTTGTCACCTGCAAGAAACTTAAATGTTGTTTTCAAATCTAGAAGTGTGAAGGTCATGAAGGGTAGATCAACCTGTCCATAAAACTGGGACATTTCAATCCACCCTCTCTACAACCAGGGTCTTACCACCTTCTTCATTTAAAATATATTACCCAGTGATGTGCATGGAAATTTGCATTCATGGAAATCTGCTCTTACATTCATGACAGCATGGTCAGAGAAGTATTAGATATGGGTCTATCCCCTCAAAGTTAAATTTCTAAACTGCTGAAGACAGTGGAAGTTTCTCTTCTTATCTTGAATAGGTGTGAATCTAAAAGGCAAAATACCTGAGAAAAACAAGACAAACAGCACTAGCCTATCAGCCTCCAACTCCACTTAAGAAAATAAGGGATTTGACAGGAGATGATATGTGATATAAGGATTTCTCAGAAGCTGGACAGATCGTTTTTAGTGCAAGTCTAAAGAAAGGAAACCAACAGACCATGGTCCATTTGATTACTTGCAGAATCTCAGAAATATTCAAGTTTCTGTGAATGATAAGAAGTGTTATTCAGCTTCCCTTTTCAATTGTTTCAAATTCCATAGAGAAAGACTTCCCAATGATACATACATGAAGACTTCATGAGGACACTGGTCTGAAAACCACTCTGGTGATGAAAGTAGATAGTTATTTTTAAGTCACCTTGATATTAAAAGTCTAGTTTGTACCTTCTGTATTATCTTTCCTTCCCCTTTTTTTGGCCAGCTACAAATGATAATGAGTAAACTGCATAGGATAATTAGTATTCATTAAAACTGAGTAAAATATTTAGTAAATCTTTAGATAAAACTGACATTTTAAATTAAATATCTAGATACTGGCTGCAATATGTTGTTTTGTGGCACAAGATGGTGATCATGAATCGTTTTGATACGAGACTATTATGATCAACTCCATTTCAGATAAGGTATTTTCTGAAAATTTAATCATCAGCTTTAGAAGTGAGTTAATGGGTCCTTTTCCTTTCTATAGAGCATATTATATTTAAAATTTCCTTTGCATATACAGAAGTGAGAAGTCTGATTAAATATGCATGCAACAGAAGCTAGAAATAAAGAATTCAAAGGACAACCATGGGGGAGATTTGATTGGGCCGAGCACTTCACAAGCGTTTCTGTAGGGTACTGTAGGTACTCTTTTGGATTAGAAAACTTTGTGACTAGGATATAATGACTTTTTAGTCCCCATGAAACTCTCTCTCTTTTTGTCTTAGTCACTTTTCTCTTATATGACTAATGATATCATTCAAATGAAAGCCATGAATCTTTCACTCAGTAAGTTACAAAAAGAACAGCATTTCAAGCTTTGAAATACTCACAGACTAAAGAAAAAGAAGGCGTAAGAAAAAGAATGTGACCACTTTTCTCTCTTCAGTGACCAAATAACCACCTCAAAGTTAGTTATTCTAGTTACCTCAAAGGCTTGCTTCAAAGAAGTCTTTTTGAAACTTGAGAATTTTGTGACTGAGAACAGAATAGGTACGTGGAGCCTACAGTCAGGATGAGCAAAGATCAGAACATAGCTGTCTGGATAGAAGTCTTCTATCAAAAGATTTCATAGTTCTTACCTGGTTTCTTATTTCAGAATCTTTTCTTTTTCAGGTATGAATATAAATAATAGATTTGGAAATCTAGGTGTTTAGAAATGTTTTGTTTGAGAAGTGCATCACCCACCACAGACCTAACAGAAATAGCAGCCACATTCCGAAAACTAGTAGATCATACTAAGACAGGTCCAGTCTAGAATAATGTTTCATGCACTAGATCTCCTTTTTCTCTATTTTTATCATATTTGTACCCACATCTCAGGGATCTAGTAATATTTATGTCCCAACTCCTTGAAACCGTTGAATTTCAAGATATGAGTTTCTTACCCAGATGCTTCAGACAACGAATTTGAAAGAGTCTATGCTGAGAGTCACAGAATCATAGAATCGGTCAGGCTGGAAGGAATCACAAGGAGCAAGAAAATGAGCTATGAATATCAATACATTTGTTTTGATGATCGGAGTAACATGGATTAATGTAGTTTCTCTTCCACATGGCAAAAACAACTCTTCAATATCTCATATATAATCCATGTCAATTTATACCATGTTAATTAGTGGTAGACACATTTGATAGAGGTGAGCAGTACAGCAGTCTTATCTTTAGCACTCCCATCTTTAAGATATAACCAAACATGTAAATAGAGGGTTCTAAGACTAAGAATGGATTCAGTTACATTCTGGGATGATGCTATTTTATCCAAAGAAGAACAGTATTAAGATAAATTATTTAAAGTAGAAAATATTAAAATAAATAAACTAATAAGGTGGTGCTCAGTATTTTAAATATTGTAATCAAATACTGATGTAGAAAAAAGAGTCATAGAATCATAGCATCATTTAGACATTCAAAGACCCACCTAGCCCTACCCCCTCTGCTTTTGACATCGACATCATCCACTATATTAAGCTTCTCAAAGCTCCACCCAACCTAATCTTGAATACGTCCAGGAATGTGGAATCCACAACTCCTCTGGGAAACCTGTTCCAGTGCCTCCCCACATTCATAAAGAATTTCTTTCTAACATTCAGTCAAACCTACCCTCTTTCGGTTTAAAACTGTTAGTCCTTATACTGTCACTAGAGGCCTTGGTAAAAAGTCTCTCTCTCTACCTTTCTCATAAGCCCCCTTTATATATTGAAAATCTGCTGTAAGGTTTCCAGAGAGCCTTCTCTTCTCCAGGCTGAACAACTCCAACTGTTTCAGCCTTTCTCACAGGAAAAATTATTTTTGTGGCGCTCTTCTGGACCCACTCCAATAGGTCAATGTCCTTTTTACGTTGGGGGGCCCAGAGCTGGATCCAGTACTCCACGTGGGGTCTCATAAGGGCAGAGTAGAGGGGAGAATCTCCTCCATCAACCTGCTAGCCACAGAAGGGCAGTTATGAAAATTTTTTTTTTGCCCTTGTCTTGAAGAAAAAGCAAATGATTTTAACTTCCATGTTAAGGTCATAAACCTATTTTTAAAAAGGAAAAATAAAAAATATTTGTATGTTTAAGAATGGCATGCAGCCAGAACTTCACAGCATAGTCAGATGGAGATTTAATTTCTGCTCCCACCTTCAAAGAATGCCACAGTGTGAATGGAAATCGTCCCATGCTGAGACTTTCAGTTGAAATCTGAAGTATCTGATGGTCTCCAACACTAAGAATATAAAAGATTATATTATGGGGTGAATGAACTATTGCTTTGTTTCACCTTGATAACCTTAAAGTTCCAAATCATTCACAGTCAATTTATAAAAGTATCTTCAGTAAATATTTACAGCTTTTTCAAGCTAAACAGAAATCATCAGCCTAGAGGCTTTCTCTGTATCCTATTACTTCACCCACTGAATAATAAAGATTTTGTAAACTTGGAAGGTATTTTTGCATTTCACCTGTAGAATGCAACATTGGTGACATTTTAAAGGTTTAATTAAAGAATACCTATCACAGTAGAATTCCACAGGAAGTGTTGGGTGACAAAACCCCAGTGTTGTGAAATTAATTGTACCACTAATGTGTAGCTGAGACATGTGGAAAGCTTGAACCCAATGAAACAACTCATTAATCTTCAAGCAGATGTACTGTGCTAGGTGAATCACTTCTGTAATCACATCAAGCCATCTTAAAAACAAAAAATCCCCAAAGACAAGGTATTTTTTAAGCAGGAAAAATTATTTTGCAGAACAGAATATATTGCATAGACACATTCATCACTAGAAAATATTTTCTGAAAAATTTTTAAAAAGGAAGAAGGTTCAAATATTTTCCTTTGGGCATATTGATATGAACTTAAGACTGTGTATTTTGATAGCATGTTTTCTTTATGGATTACATTATTTGTACAGTATTTCCTGAAAAAAACACCAAATAAGTTTATTGGGCAGTGTTTTAATGCACAGAGATAATTTAGAACATAAGAATGTGCATATTTAGAATATAAGCCTGTTTTTCTTAATTTTTATTATTATTGTATGTCATAACATATTCTTCAGTAAACAAATAGTAAACTAAGAAGCGCTAAAAGCTGATGAAGCTTTGTGGGGTTTCTTTTCAAATTTTCTTTATATATCAGTTATGTTGCTAGCTCTTCACCGTGACCACATCATTTACACATCTCAGTTCAACTTGACAGACAAAAGAGGAAAAAAGTTGCCAAGAACTCAGATGTTTTTCATGATATGGAAAAAAACTCTCTTGACATAGCTCAAACATTTAAAAAACAGCTCCTAGTGACTGCAATTGAAGTTACTATTGTGACCTATTGTTTATAATAACATCTTAAGATCCATCCAGGACTGTGTCGCTGTTGCAAAAAATTAAGATTTTTTTAAAAGTCTTTCAAGTTGAAACAACTTAGCAGACTTGAATTTCTGAGACTGAAATTAAGATTTTAACCTATACTTTGAAATACCAGTTTGACCACCAAAAATGGGAAGTACAAAATCTCTAACTACATTTGATAATTCCCATTCAGAAAATGAACTCTCAATGTTGCATAATTCAACTTCCTATTTTAAAGATATTGCATATATATATGCATATATTATGCATAAACATATATGCAACAACAAGCACAACAAATAAGGAATGGTAAAGAGGGAGAAGACACAAGGAATCACATCTGATGTCTCCAGATTATCAGAAATTTTTGAAAGTTACTAACCAGATAAGAAAGAAATCTATTATGAGTAACTATGTAGACTTGTGAGAGCTTCTTGGGCAAGTAGTTCCTCAAACGCTGAGACCTGGAATTTTTGTGTGGAAGGAACATGAAGAAACATGGCAGATGAAAGGAAAAAGTGTGCCTGCAGGATGGCACTAGTCACAGACGAATCCTTAAAGCATGGGTGTTTGCTATTGCTCATGTTTTAAATCAGATGTGGTCTCTTCTCAGTTTAGTCAGCTGCCTCTGGACCGACGTTTGGAAGTATCAGATACGGCAGTGCACGTGGCTGAAGCTGCCCAGACCACTAAGGGTAACACCAGCCCCAACCGGTGGTGGTCAAAAACCCAAGCCTGACTTCCCACTCTGGTTAGGGTGAGAGCCCACAATCCCCCAGTTCCACGTTTTGCATACTTTGCTGTCGTTGGTTCTTGTTTTCCCCTCCTAGTTTTATGCATGTTGTTATAAATATTCATTTCCCTTAGTTAATATGCATGAGTTCTAGAAAGTTCTGTTAAACTCGACACCCCATTGGTTTCTTCCCAAAGTCCCTCCTATGTGTTTTTCCCATTGGCTCCTTCACTGTAAACCCCGCCTTCCTTCCCTTATCCTATTGGCTGTATCCCTTATCCCTGCCTTTCCTACCCCCAGTATAAAATGCCTGAACCCTCATTAAAATTCAGCTTTTCGTCCCTGGACCTTCATCTCAATAAACTCCTACATGGAACCTATACGAAGAGTCCCCTCTCTCCTTCTTTATCTCCACCAGCACGCCTGATCACCAGCCTAGGGGAAGCTCCCTCGGGTGAGGAGCTCGCCCTCAGACCTCTTTTGTGCGTGTGCCGCCTTATCAAGGACGCAGCAGCCAGACCTCCGGGCTATCCTTTCTTGACCTGGGTTTGCGTGTGTTAACCAGAAAAGGGATAAGAGGAAAGGTGTAGCTATTGAAGGGACAGCAAAATTGAAGCAATTGCAGAACCAGTCTTTAGTAGGGGCGCCATCACTCAAGCTGAATAAGAAATATGAGTAAAACAGGCAGCTAATAAGAACAAGGACAATGCAAGGGAAGTACACCATAGACCTGAAGGGCCTCAACAGTGTTGACCTCAAGCTCACCTCAGGGTTCTAAGATTCATCAATATAACTCAAAATGAGGATTAGAGTATAAGACTAATGGTTCAGGAATTCTGTCTTACTATGTCCTCTGAACAAACTTTAGATGATATTCTTGCAAGAAATAATATTTAATTTCACTAATTACTGATTGAATTAGAATTTACTGTACAAGAAGAACAATTTATTAAAACCCTTGATACATTGTTTTCCTTCTGCCTTCCTCAGTGGTATAGTTGTTGTGCCTTTACAGTAATCAGCATCTGATTGCTTAACAAATAATTACCAAAGATACTGACTTAACAGTAATTTTATTTATTTGAAAGTCAGTATTTATTTCATTCCTCCCTTAGTCTGGATATTAGTGTCCATTAGTCTGAACTTGTGCTTTTACACATGTGAGTATACACTGCAGAGTACCCCAGTCAATATTCTGTCAAAATATAGAATTCCACAGCCTTTTATTAGCATTGACCAGGGACAGAGTTTCTGGGGAGGACCAAGCTTGCCTTGGCTTGAGCTGGTTTTAGCTTGTTTGAACAGCAGGCTGGAGGCCAAATGACCACTGTCCCACTTTTTTGAGGTGAAGGTCTCTGAATGGCTGTAGCTGAGTCTGACCAACTGTGGGAGTCATGGCACAGCACATTGCACCTGTCCCTCTGTTGAGGCTGGCTCTTCATCAGCTTCCAGACTCAAGCTGGGAGAAAAGTGGTACCCTACATGAGAACTCCAGAGAGGAGAAAGGGTCTCCCTCTGTGAACACTGACCTTCCTCACATTGCCAAGTCCTGAGTCTGCTGACAACTGAGTTCTGGTGCCCCATTTTGCTTGGGCAGAGCCACCTCCGCTGCCTCAGGTCTCTGAGGGTTTCTGGAACAGGTAGAGTAACTTGAGAAAAAAGGGGTAGTTGGACTAAGGATAACCATTTCCTCTATTTTGATTAGATTATTCAGATCTTCAGTTAGGGTGACAATAAATAATGTTTGACCTTGCATTTGAGCAATGGGGAGTAGGTTAAGTAGAAAAGATCATAGATTTATCGGGACTAAAGATGGGATATTTCAGGAAACTAGCTGAGAACTTCTGAAGGAAAAATGTGAATTCCTGTGGTCTTCAAATGGAAACTCATGTGGACAAAAGCATGAAGTGTTAATGAAAAAGACAGAAATACAATTGAAATACCTCTTTTCACTGTTTGAGGAGTGAGAAATAAAATGAGCTATAGCAAATGATGGAGATGATTTTCAATTCCTGATCACTTCAGAACATTCACTATTTTTAGTTCAAATGGAAAGCTCAATTCTCTCAAGCACTGTAAAAATGGAAGCAGATCTGCATCTGACACAGAAAAAGCTTCAGCTTTCCATGCATGGCACACAGACTGAAGCAGTGTGAGGGGAGCTGCAACGCGACAGTGATGGGAACCAAATCAGTAAGGCAGAAGGTAAGTAGGGAAGCTGAGGGAGATTTAACCTAATTCTCAGGTAAAATGCCTCAGGTTTCTTCTATCTTTCTTCCATTCACTTGATATGCAAGCAAACACTTATTTTTAGACTTCAATATAGTAAGAAAACTTGCTCCTTACCATAAATTAAACTTCAAAGATGATAACACAAGAAACTAACAGATCATAGAAGGGGAAAATTGATTGGTCAAAACTTACCTGGGACTAAACTGGTAAAACAAAACCATAAGAAACTATCAGACTTTATAGCCAGTGAAGTGGAATACTTGGAAGAAGGATGTAAAAGATAGGGCATAGTGGAATGCTGCCTTACTAGGAATTTATGACTAATGCTGAGTATAAAATCAGCAAAACAAATGTCAGTGGACAGAGAGGATCAGCTGTTTAGTTAGGATTGGGGGAATGGAACTTGTAAGGTAGAACAAACCATGTAATTGAAGCTGCTCAGTGCTTCCTCTCAAGCAGTTCTGCTTCTGATCATAGCAGCTTTGAGCAGGAAGAGAAATGTGTGGCTGATCTGATCACTGATGTGGCTAACTTTATTCTGTGACCAGGAGAGTGCCGAGATGTTTTTCCTTACACCAGTAAGAGATCATTCAACAGAGACAAAGACAATTTGAGACCCTAATAGAATGCAGACAATTCCATCAAATAAAAATACGTCTCTGTCATGTATAATGCAATGCTAATTGCCAAACACTTTTCATTTAATGGATCTATTAGTTCTTTCAACTTCTAAATTAAATTACTCCCTGTCTGTTGCAAGGAATGTACTTTCTCTTACGTGTTTCTTCTGAATACAAGAGTTTGAACTGGGTCACAATGATAGTGGTGAATCAGTCAAAGCATTGCAGAGCAGTATTAGCTGTCAATAGATAATTTCAATGTAGAATTCAGCCTGATTTAGCAAAAGTGAATGACAGTGCCCCAAATAATTTTCCTTCTGTATTTTTCTAATGAGGAGTTATTGAATTTCTTACAAAAGGGACCTGATTGGTGTTTCATGTTTGAACTACTGACTTTTAAAATATATAATGACTGTAAGTGCACTATTGGCTTTTGAAACCAAGATAGGGAAAAGAATACAAGAAGAAATGGTTCACTATAATGGCTGTAGAGGGTTGACCCTGTCTGGATGCCAGGTGCCCACCAAAACTGCTCTATCACTCCCCTCCTCAACTGGACAGAAGAGAGAAAATATCAGGAGAGATAGGGCAGGGAGAGATCATTTGTCACTTACTGTCACAGGCAAAACAGACTTGACTTGAGGAAAGTAATAGAATTTATTACCAATCAAGTCAAAGTAATTTAATGAGAAAATAAAACCAAATATTAAAACTACCCCTCCTTTCTTCACTCATTCAGTACTACTCCTGATTTCTTGTCCTCCTTCCCCAGAAGAGTGCAGGGGGATTGCATTCCATTCTTCATGCATTGTTTCTGCTGCTTCTTCCTCCTTAGGGTGAGGACTCCTCACACTCTTCCCCTGCTCCAGTGTGGGATTCCTCTCATGGGAGGCAGTTCCTCAGGGAGTTCTCCAATGTGAGCCCTTCACATGGCTTACAGCCTTTCACAAACTGCTCCATCATGGGCTCCTTCCACAGGGCTTCGGGAACTGGGGTGTGGGCTCCCATGGGGTCACACAAATCCTGCCAGAAAACCGGCTCTGCCATGGGCTTTTCTCTCCATGGGCCACAGCTCCTGTCCGGAGCCTGCTCCAGCAAGGGCTTCCCATGGGGTGACAGACTCCTTTGGGCATCCACTTGCTCTGGTATGGGATCCTCCATGGGTTGCAGGAGCACAGCTGCCTCACCATCATCTGCACCACAGGTTGCAGGGGAATCTCAGCTCCAGTGCCTGGAGCAGCTCCTGCCCCTCATTCTCCCCTGACCTGGGTGTCTGCAGAGCTGTTCCTCTCACATGTTCTCACTCCTCTGTGGTTGCAATTGTGCAGTAGCTTTTTGCCCTCCTTGTGAAATCTGTTATGACCATCACTGATGGACTTGGCCTTGGCCAGTGGCAGGTCAGTCTTGGATACAGCTGGCAGTGGCTCTGTCATACATGTGGGAAACTTCTCACAGAAGCCACCCCTTGTAGCCCCACATTACCAAACCTTGTCACTCAAACACAATACAATGGCCCACTCACAGTATATTGAAAATATTGTCCATGTGTGAAAGTGAATACTGTTTACTTCAGAGGTACAATAGCTATGTATACAAGAGATACCGCTAAGCACTGGGACAAGTATGCATCCCACAATTTTCCAAACCCTCTTGTGAGACTAGCAAAAAGAAACTTTGAGAGAGTGATGTAAAGCTCTGAGAATAACTGAAAGAATAGTTGTGAGTATTCATTCCTGAATAGGCATTGCTGAGAGACAAAGCTATCTATATTTACAAGTGTTTCATTTCACCAAAAAACATATTGTTGCTTAAGATGAACATGTAATCACAAACAGCCGTTACTTATATTTTATCGCATATTTAAAATCAAAGAATACAAATTTTTTTCTTGATCAATTAGGTTTTAGGTTTTTTGTTTTCCAAAATATATGATCTTAATAAAACCTATATATTATATATTATATATTATAAACATGTAGTATATATGAAATATATAATATAGAGAGAAATATGTAAAATATTATTATATATTATTATATATTTCAGGTATCATTAAGAGATATTATATATTGACTTAGCCATTGAAATTCAAAAAAGTACCTTGGAAGATATATTTGCGTAGCAGCTGTGGTTTAACTAAAGTATTTTATAGTTGGATTGCAGTATAGCTACAACCTTTTAAGGAAAGTAAAATGTAGTTAATACTGTTATCACATAAGTTAGTTAAGTTAGCACAGAAGTGCAGAACAAGTATCTACAGCCTGAAGTGGGAAATTACAATAATAAGTGGGCATCTCTCTTTCTCAGTGATGACTGCAGTAGTAAGGCTGCTTTCAAAACTTAGTTACAATCTCCAGAAATTTAATGTACTTTTTCCAGGTGGTTTGTTGTTATTTTGTTCGGGTTCTTTTTGTTTTTTTCTACAACCTTCCCATGAATAAAAAGGATTTTGCATAGTTTAGTAATTTTCAGGAACATAGCTCTAAGGGGAAGTTTCTGTACTGTTCATAGTGACTGTCGTATATAAGAGAGTATACAGATAAAGAGGATGACAAAAATAATTTTAGCACAGTTTTCAGAAACAAAACTGCTGATTTTGGCTGGGGTAGCATTAATTTTCTTCACAGTGCCTGGTATAGGACTCCATTTTGGATTTGTGCTGAACATAGTGATGATAATAGAGATGTTTTTGTCCTTGCTGAGCAGGGCTTATGCAAAGCCAAGGACTTTTCTGCTTTTTTTCGTTGCCACCCTGGTGAGAAGGCTGGGGGTGCATGGGAAGCTGGGAGTAGACACAGCCAGGACAGGTGACGCAAACTGACCAGAGGGATATTCCAGACCATGTGACATCATGCTCTGTATATAAGGGAGGGGGGAAGAAGGAGGAAGGAGAAGATATTTGGAGCGATGGAGTTTGTAGTGTCATCTTTTCTACTCTGGTCTGTCAGTGAGCTCAGGAAGAAAGTTGTTTTCATCAGCATGTGCTCTTTATGTAAGAAACAGATTTCTGTCATGTGGTTGCAGGCAGCAACAAGACAGACTGCAAGGGAATTATACTCCTGGATGTTGTTTGCAGACGCTTCACAGAAACTGTGGCTTTCTACACCGCAGAAAAAGCGATTTGCCTTGAGGTATCAGGCTGCACCCTACTTCTTTCCTTGCAGACTTTGCAAGCAAACGTTATATCAGAATTTATATAAGATATTTTTGAAGTATCTCCTTTTAGCAACATCTTCTTCAAAATATAATGTTTCATAGTATATTTTTCTGCCTTCACTGGAAATCAGTATATTTGTAAGGGGATATTTCAGTGTCCTTTCTCTTTAGGATTTGTGTGTCCTCTTTGTGTGTTAAAAGTGAATATCCAGCATGAAATAATACAGCCTTTTAATTTCTGACAAATGTTAACTGTTTTGGTCATTACTGCAACTGCATAGAACTGATCGGTAATTTGACTGATTGATCAATTGATTGATTGATCTGGCGGACTGGCTGTCTATATCACCCATAAGCTATTACTTAGTGGCCTGAATAAAGCTGCTTCTTTGAATCATGTCCTTAGTCTTCTGTACCATAGAAATACCTTTTTTTTTAAAGGTGTGAAATATTTATTTGCCTAGATCCTGTCCCCTTGTAATACTTAACTAGTCTTGGACTCATTAAGACTTAGTTAATACTTAACTACTTCTAATATGTTGTTAGACTTGCAGTTACTTACTGCTTGACCTCCTTCGACTGTTTTTCACCTGACCAGGCCAGTTACTTCTATAAATGTGTGCAATGGCATTTGACAAACAGGATTTTTACAAGAATAGATTAAACATTATGTACTGACAATTCATATTATTAGATATTCTGAAAAAGGAATGCGCTGTTATGTATACATATATATATATACATATGTATATATGTGCAGAATATTCTTTGCAGTCATGATAAAAACCCCAATGACAACCACCTGAAGATGTGACAATGTTCATTCCAACTGTAATTCTGTAATCTTGATAATATTAAAGAAACTTCAGTGCTTACTGATATGAATTGCAGCCTGGGAACTGATGCCCATGTCATCTTGTTATGCCAACTCTGCATTTGTTCCTTACACTTCAATCATCTATTAAAGGGAGATTAAAAACTGAATAGAAAGTGTTTCACAAGTAGCAATGAGCTTCACAATTATGTTATTTGTTAAAGTACTTGTAACTCTAAAAAAGAACAAGTACCATGTTTAAGAGATAAATGAGGTTTTGAAAACATAAACCAGGTATTTTATCTATACTTTTCTGTGCACAGTGCTGCATTCTGACCAACTGGAAAAATTCTTAAGTCCAGTGAGTACAAGGGAAAACTTCAACATTTACTTGCAAATTTTAAACCTCATAAGTTTTGATCTTAAAAAGATATTTTAAAAATCTTCTATTTGATTTTGTTTATTTTTAATTATTTTTGGCTGTAAAATTACTGTAAAATGTAAGAAATTAACAACTGAAGTTATTTATTTGGGTCTATGTTCTGTTTTTTATGATATCTTTCTGTGAGCAATGAGTCTAATTCAGAATCTTTAGATGATTTGTATTGATGTTTATTCTTTTCTTCCACGTGGTTTTACTTTGTGACCTAAAGACACAGTAGTTGCACAGCATATATTCACAAAAATAATCCAATTAATTGTTTATAGGCATTACTTTTCTAAATGGCAATTTCAATTATTTTAATACGCAACATTTACAGAGTAATTTTGCAGATATAAAAATGATACAATGTGTGATTTGTCACTTCAGAGCAGCTCTTGGCTTGAGATCAGCTTCAGAAGTCAGTGGTGATTAAAAGTGTATCTTCTGTTAGCCATTTGTAGGAATACACCTGTGTTGGATTTTGAACTTACGTGACAGAAGATGAGACAAAAATAAAGTAATAATTTTTAGTGCTTTGAGGGTTAGGTGACATACAAAAAAAGTACTTTTTCAGCATGTTCATTTTCTTTCAGTCCATTCTTATTTCCATTACATTCCATTGAATGTAGTGTTCAACTGCAGATCAGCATCACTTCTATGCTTCCAGCACTAATAATTTAAAAAGTTATATCTTTGATATTGGTTCCCTGCTAAGCCTCTTCCCTTTCAATTATAATATTGACTTCTCTTTTTAGTTTCTTGCAATACTTCTTGTTATGTTATTGGTATGAATGTTCATTCCTAAAAAGATAAAAGGAACACTGCAATGCACTGTCCAACCTTTATACAGGGGATTGTAAGCTTGTGAAAAGTGACATTTTTCTTTCTTTTTCTCTTGAAAATGACAAAAAGTCCTAAATTTTGATTTTACCAAGTGTATTGAAAAGGTGTATTTCCATGTATTTGCTAAGTAGTCATGTTCTCCATAGGCCAGTTATCTGCAAGATGCATCATAATACCTGCAGCTGGTGGAAGGTGGCCATGAGTGACGTGCACATGCTTAAGACAGGTCTTACCAAACTATTGCAACTATGACTATTTTGAGACTTTTTTCTCTGGAAAAAAAAAAAAAAATCTTGTTCTTTGCTAACATTTGAGATAAATTAGCTTGGTGATATGTTGATGAGTGTTTCTCTAGCACCTCCCCTGTCCTCCTTACTTTCCCAAAAGCAAATGCTAGTTCCTTGCTCTTGTGGACCAAAGTTTAATGGATGGCATGTCAAAATGAAAGTAGAAGGTGGTGTACAAGTAAGCATCTCTGCAATACTATTGAGAAACAGAAATGTGAAATAATTACACTAAAAGTGATATTTTATTTGATGTTTTCAGACATCATCAGGAATTCATTACCTATCAAGCAGACCTAATTTCAGGCACAACTGAATACCAACCAGAAAGAATATGGCCTTCAAGTTTCTCTTCAGTTTTGTTACACATGTTTTGAACATATCAAGTGATGCAGATTACTCTGCTTTGGCACAGAACCAGATGTTACGTCTGCATCAGGTCATTACATTTCAAAGTGTATTGCAAAAGCAAAACTACTTTTTTCTTTCAACTTCAGCTTCTCTCTTTGTCTTCTTACAGATTTTGTTGCTGTTTTCTTGCTTCAACATCCCCTTTTAAAGTATAATTTCTATCTTTTTTTCCAATGTGATTTCATTATTGACTACATTCACAAGCACATATGGACCAGCAAATTTCTGGACTGGGCTAAGCTGTAACTTTTCAATTTGTCTTGCAGCAGGGCATACATAGCAGGGCAATATGCTTCTCTCAACAGCACAGTGTGTCTCACGGCACAGCCTCTCCACTGCTGCAGGAAGAACACTAACTTCAGCCATGATTGGAGCGGGGACTCCTCTTCCCTTTCTTCCCTCCTTTTTCAATCTTTTTTAAAGCAAGGGTGCAGAAGCTGTATTTCTTTCTTTCTAGAAAAAATAAAGAATAATACTTGGATAAAATTATTTTACTTACCCTGCTTTTGTGTCTAACACTTCACTGTCTGAACACTACAAACCTGTTATTCATCATGATTTGTTTTTTTCTGTACAGAGGATGCACATAAGATATTGTTGAGTTAACATGATTGATTGACTACCTTAACTTGTACAGCTATGAAGATCACAAAATGCTTCACATGATAACCTATCAATAACTGACACAGCATAACACTGATACTTTAGCATTTATGCTATATATAGTACCTTAAGCATTTCTGATTTTACATGTGAACATTAAGAACAGAACTTTTGGTGGGCTGATGACTTTATCATTTAAATAGTCCAACCTTTCAAAGGATCTTTAAAAAATTTCTGTTCTTTATTTTATGCATATTTAGTCTTTAAAACAAATAGGTTGGTAAACCAGGGTGCACAGTGCTGCCCTTTGAAAGGGTAGATGGAGGAGGCAGTGCAAGAGAGTGCAACCATAGCATGGTAACAGATGAGGCAAAGGATGACATTGGATGGCACTGGGAATATAAACAGCAGTCAGTTAAAGATAAGAGATCTGGACAAAGTGATTTTAAGGGTAACAAAATGAACAAAGAGCAAGTATCTAACACATAAAATATATGTGTTAAAAATAAATAGTAACTTAAACTGCAAGGTGGACTTGTAGACTTATATAGAAAAAGCAAGGTATAAAATTGTGTTAGAAAATACACACCAATAGTCCCAAGTGAATCCCAGACTAAGGAAAAGAAAATGCCACCATCAACACCACACTCAACCTGGTGAAGAATTTGGGATACTGTCACTTTGATGTAATACCTCGTGCTTTCTTCTTGAGGAGTACTGGTATTGTGTATCTGGACTGTAAGTGTAACATGAAAGAAAAACAATACAGTAGGCAAATTTTGTGCAACAGTTATTAATTGCATTAATATTAATATTTATTTTGCTTTGATTGGATATTTTGGATTGTGAATGTCAGTATCACTGTGTCAGACTAGCTATTACAAATGTCGTGGTTTATTTAGATTTTTAAGATTGAAATTACACTAAAGTGCTTGAATTCCTGTAAAAGATGTGTTTCCCTTTTTCCCCCATTACAAAACATGAAATGCTACACAGCCAGCAGTGTCTAGGATGAATGCAGCCTTCCAGAACAGCTCATAGAGACTCTACCATTTCCTGCATCTCAGGAGTGGCCTGACTAGGTCAGGAATCATGGCTCTATTGTGTGCTCAACGCTGAGTAGTGGGAACTTGTGAATTTCTTAATCATGCACGGTGTGCCATCTGTCATTTGTCAGGGAATGTGCATACAGCACGTATGAGGTTGGTTCATAGACCATGTGTTCTACCCCATCCTAAATGTTGGGTTGATGTGATCTGGGGGTTGGTCTGGTGGTTGGCTTGTTTCTTGTCATTTACAGTTCCTGGGTGTGTTGGGAGCAATGAGAGAGTATGTAAGCATGGAGACTAGCACCAGATTTTAGACATCATAAGGGTATCTTTTTTGTGTCTAACAAGTTCTGTAAATGTAGCCTTGATTTTTCTGAGATCTGGATGACAGATTTTATCATGATAAATTGGAAAGGCTGCATAAAGATTGCCGTATCAGCTAGTACTCTGCCAAGACAAACATCATTTGTTTACTTTCTGTCTGGCTGTTATTGCCTACCACACGTCTGCCTTTTTATCACCTATTTAATGAACTGCAGAACTATCTTTCATTTGTGCTTGTTATTCATCTTGGCACAAAGTTTCTCAATGGGTGTGTTAATAGAATTAATGCACAGCAGTAAAAAAGAGTAGAATCCTGAAACAGAATTAACAACCTAATTTACTTTCACCAAACAACTACTGAGTGAACACATATGCCACTGAAACAGATTAGCACAACTGTGGCAGCTAAAACATTAATGAACTGCAGTGGACATGAGTGCCTGCTCTGGACGCTGAAACCTGCACGTGTCTGAATCACAAGAAGCAGGTCATACAATATCTGCCATTAAAATTTGATCTCGATTATTTAACATATGTTTTAAATAATTAAATGTAATGATTTTATACACAGCCTTCAAATAGTTTTGAAATGCAATTATTCACATAAGACATATGCTTCTGTTTTACCACACATGCTTCTGGTTAGAAGTAACGTCCATGAAGAAGCAAAATCTGACTGGCAAACACAGTGCTCTGTAATGTGTATATTTGATATGAAACATATGGTCTGCAGTCAAGCACAGAAAGCATCATATAAGGGGAAAGCCAGTACAGCAAATTACGAAAACAGAATAGCACATGAGAACTAATTTTCAGAACTATTTTTTAAAGCCATTGTATCTGTTTGCTTACTTTATTCAGAATATTCTTTATAGCTTCCATGCTATGAGCACTGCTCTTCAGTAATAGCATTTTAATATTCTTCAGGAAACTAAGCAGCAAAGAAGTAACTGTACTCTTGTATCTCTGAGGTGAATATATGAAAGTCAATGTTACTTAACGCATCTCTGTTCAGCAGAGACACAGTAAAAAGAAAGGGGGAGCTAAGTACTATTTCCTCAAAATTCACTCTTTTTTTTTTTTAATCTTTTTTTTGTTAGTTTTTTTAAGACTTTCCAGTGTGTACTAATTTAATTCAGTATTACCACTGGAACATCTCAAGGCAGGAGAACATCAGCTAACAGCAGACTGGGGCCTCATTTTAATAGGTTCGGTCAGTCAGATGAAAACCGTCCATTATAAGCATCTCCTAAATCTGGTATGTTACGTGAAAGATACTAAAGCTCTTGCATTTCTTTGTCTGTGATAGAAAATGCATTATGTGTCTTCACGAATTATATACAAAAGGAGTTAGATTCTGTTTGTAAAACAAGCATGCCTGCTGGGTTTAATCACCACAAGCAAAAATCACTTTAAATCTGCTACTAACAGCACTTTGGCATCTTTTATTAGTGAGTGCATGAAAGCTTCTTTGATTTTTTAAAATACATTGGAGCTGTTTTCTTTATAAGTGGTGGTACAACAATATTCTAACTGACCTTCATCCTTGCTATTGCTTTTATGCTCTGCAGATTCTCTTCTAATATTTAAAAAAAAATAAACTCAGGCAAAGAACTGAGATGATTAGTCACTTGCCTTTCATCTCTGGGGCTACAGTCAAATGTACTTTCAACAGGAGTATATTATTATCTTCAGATCAGATGTCTTTAGGTCGACAGTGTAATACTTTTTGATGACCTTGGATTCTAGGTCAAAACAAAAAAAAGAAACACTTTCTTGTTTCTATTTGAATACTAACAATTTCATATTCTCCTAATATGAAGGATGAAACTTTCTGCTGATTCAAAGACAACTGAGAAAAGAGTAGAAAATGTGGAATTGTACCTGCCATCATTTTATGTCTCCTCCATATAAGAAGCAAAACTTCATGTAATGCTATATCAAATATACTATCCATTTAAATTTTGAATCCACTACAAACCACTTTAATTTATACCTCTATAAATAAGTAATTAATATCCTTACACTAATTTCAACCAAACAACAGATAATTAGACATTGAGTGTGGGATGTATCCTCTCAGTTCATCAGTCTGCAGAATGGCTTTATATCACAATTTTAAAAATCCAAGAGATATGCTGTAATATCAGTAGCACAATATAGTCATGTAGAGATGATCTATTACACAAGTTATAAATAGCGGCTGAGCTTGTCCTGATATGGAAAAAATATTAAAAGTAAGCTGTAAATAAATTTTACTTCATTTAGACTTACATATAATAGTATTTTTTTTTCTCACAAGTGCGTGCCCACATACTTGTCACAGAATCATAGAATGGTTTGTGTTGGAATGGATATTAATGGTCATCAAGTTCCACTCCTTGTCATAAACAAGGACACCTTCCACTAAACCGGGTTCCTCAGGGCTCCATCCAACCTGGCCTTGATAGATTTCACTGCATGCTCTTTTGAGAAGAATCTCACTCAATATATTAGAATTAGCTTCCAGCTATTGTTTTCATGCTATGAATATTTTTGAGCTGAAACCTGGTGAAATGATCTCTTCAGATATAGTAAGTGAATAATAGTGGTTTTAATAGAGCTTCAGGGATATAAGTAAAAGGTTAATTACCTCATGTTAGGGTCTTTACAAGTGTGTGTACTAGTCTAATATATGTCATATCATTTAGATTCAGACAGCATTATTCCCTAAAACCCATCTACGAAAATGTATGCATGTTGTATATAGCAGCTGCTCTTAATTGAAAAAAACTGATCAATTGACTTCTGTTGCCTTATGTTAATTTTCAGTTCTGAAAACATAATCAATAAGATGCCAAAGAAATTCTCTTAAAAAACCCAAAACATCTGTCACTTGATGTATAGATTAATCATTCAAACAGCTGAAGTCTACAAACCTCATTTACTCCATTCAGTTACCTAATTATGGCAGTAATCCAGGAAAAACCTAAACACCTCCAGAACATAGAACCAATTACACTGGGTTTTACTAAAGGTCCACCACTGTCCTACACTGTAACAAGCCACAGAGCAAAAACTTTAGCTGTCCATTATTATCAAAAGCATAGACTTTACAGAACAGTGTTAACTATCCTAGAACTTTGTGTTATCTTTTGTTTTTTTCTCACCTTACCAAAAAGGTAACATCTATAGCTGACTGGCTTTTCCTACACTGCCTGACTGCAGTGGTGCATCTGGAACACTGCAGGAGGAGTTAGCGATCTGCATACTTGATTTTTTCTCATATATACAGGTGCATGGTGACCATTTACCAACGAGCTCCCAAGGAAACTGGGGAGTGGGGAGCTGTGGTCAGTTTGTAACAGTTCATCCCTTCTGCTGCCCTGTTCCGTGTGGAATCCCTTCAATGGAATATAGTCCTTCACCAACCACTCCAGTACGGGTCCTTCCCACAGGCTGTAGTTCTCCAAGAACTGCTCCAGCATGGGTCCTAGCAGAGGCTGTCCCGCAGCCCCCTCCCACTAAAACTTTTTCTTTGAAACCCAAGACATCCTTATTCCAAGTTTTCTTCTTATTCTTGAAGAACATATCTGAAAGCAAATGTAGATATAAAATGCTATTAAAAGCTATTTTTCTGTAGCGCAGCAGCAATCCTCAGGCATTGATTTTTTTTTATATATAGTGCATTAGAGAGTAATTCAGATCCCTTTCCCTGACTTTATAAAAAGTCTGATAAACTGCAAAAATATGGCATGTAAACTCTATTTCATAGGCCCAAATACAGAGAAATTATTCTTTATTTACATTCCCAATTAAATTATTTTCCTTTGTGTTTGAGCATAAAGTTTTTACTTATCCCAACTGAATGCTAAAAAATCACGTGTTGAAAGTGTCTTTAGAGAAAAGGAGTAAGTTGCTACCTAAAATTAAAAATATTTTGCTTGAAACAGAAGCTTATTTAAACACACAGATCGCCATACATTGGATATAAGACTTGCCTATAGGCAAATCAAATAGAATTGCATGACAAGTAGTGGAAGGAACAAAAGCAACAAAAGCAATATGCTGTAAATAATTTCATAATGGACCAGGTCAACTTTTAGTTATAAAATCACCAGAGGATTCAACTAGCAGCTATATTCTTGATTCTTAAACATGAATCTTATATGTTGCTAATACAGTATTAATAATCTATTTATTAAACAAAGATTTTTTTAAAAAAGATAAATCAGTAATAAAATCTTTTTCTGAAAGAATTTATATAGTTGCAATGATGTTACACACACCTCATAATGTGAAATTCAAGATAATGAATTATGATAAGGACCTTGATAAAATACTCAGACAAGTTGGAATCTGCAGCAGAAATTATACAAGGAGTACCACTGACACATTTTTGGCAGACAACAAATATTGGTTTTACAGGAACCCAGAAGCTGAACCATTTCTTCCTAAGAGAACTATTTCCTAATACTGGCACACGGTATAGGCAAATGAAGGAACTGTCTTGGGTTAGCTTACAGAGGACTCCAAAACAAAGCTTTCCTGAAATTACTAGCCCTTTTTTAGCCAATACTTTGTCAGTAAAGGCAATATCCCCTAAAGACAGAATGTGGTGAAGAATCAATACGTGAGCAATTGTATTTTGTTGATCTTAAAGAAGAAGAACTGAATACTTTTTCTCCTTTCTGGGTCTTGAAAAAAGACAGAATTGTCAGAGCTCATAAAATCCATGTATAATGAAGTCATCTGAAGATACAGCCACTCTTTCATGTACCATTTGACAGGTAAGTGAATTCAATTAGGATCAAAGATGCAACTAGCTGTCAATAAATTGTTAGTATTTATCAGCCTTGGTTTTATACTCAATTAAAAAGCTAGAAGAGATGCTTATTTAATATGCTGTTCTGAATATTCCACATCTTTATGCTTCACTAGACAAATTCCAGTTTGTTTTTGAATTAAAGTCTCTTTTAAAAATATGCAATCATAGCTAAAAGGTTCCTTTGCTAAAGATGAACTGTTTTTAAGGTGGTAAAATGGTCCAAGTTTGATCTTACAGTAAACACACCTTTCAGCTGAACTTCCTGAATTTCCTAGACATTGGATTTTTTTGCACTTTTGACACAAATAGAAGAAAGTTAAGTTTTATTGTAAGTCTCCCTCCTGCTTAATATAACCTTCACCTACTAGTTCATTAAGAAAAAAAAAAATTAGTTCATTGAACCTCAACTTCCAAATAGCTTCTATGGTTCTTATAGTTTTATTAAACAGTTCTTGAACTGAGGACACAAGATACAGTGATGAGCTCTGGTGGCAGTGTCTCTTGCACTGAAAAAAAGAGACAATTTTTTCTTAGTTATAGATTGCTCAACAAATATATTTAAGTGCAAGAATATATTTCAAATGTGTTTTTTTTAATGTTTGATATGTTTTTCAAGGTATTGCTATCAAATAGCAATGCATGGCTGCATAAGAGACACATTCATTCAGAAAAAAATTGCATGTTAATTAAATATTCTTAAATTTATTTAATATACACGTTGATTTTGTGTCATGCCTTTTTACAGTCTATATAAAATTTTCAACATGACCTTTGGCCACCAAGCCTATTGTGTCATAAAAATACAATCATGAAACAAAAATGCCCTAGAAAATATATACTTAGTGGTTTTGTTATCAGGGAACTACCATTTAATACGTGTTAAGAGTATAATATTGTGTCAACAAGCATAATTTCAATTATATATATGTAATATATGAAGAAAAATAAAAATTTTACCTTATGATTAAAACCCAAATGAAGTCATTGATAACTGTAGCATAGACAATGATGCTGAGAACCTAGTAAGCTAATGAAGTATGATTGATATTCTATAATGAGAGGTTAACACAACGCAATTAATATGTCAGTGTAAAAGTAATTTATAGGTGATTTGTCTTTGTGACTTCTGAAGTTTTACGTAGGTCTCAAATTTTTTTATCCTTTTTCTAGAGTCTGCAAAATTGGCTAGATTGTTCAAAATTTATTATATGTATGTAACTAGCCCTGATAGTTTGCTTAGTTTCAAAATGGCTTTCAATACAAAGAAAGGCTTTCCTTATGAATTGTCAAGAAATTCCAAGTGGATATTCTTATGAAAAGTTTTGTTTCAAATATGTTAGAGAACTATGTCAAGTATTTTTAAATCCAGTCTATATTTTTTTCTCTTACAGTTTAAAAAAAGTTTTGCTTATATGATAGCTTAAGAGGAAAAGAATCCAAATCAATTATTACTTTCAATTCAAAGTTGTTGGGGTTTTTTTTCTGACATTAAAAAATTGTATCTTTAGAGGAAATCAGAATCATTTTACAACCATTATTTTGGGGAGACTAACCATATTCAATATAAATTTTGATAACGTATTTTAAATAACACATTAAATAAACTAAAAATTTGATTTTTAATGAACAGACGTTAAGCATGCTAAACAATACACGTGTCTTACATGCTAAGTTGACAAACACAAAACCCTCCACCTTTTAATTTTGTAAAGCTATGTCTGTATTCTTAATTGGAATACTCATCTCTTCTCTTTTTGTTCATGTTTATATTATCTCATCTTTGACTTTCCTTCACAATTTTTCCATGCAGAAAAGAAACACAGTAATAGATCAGTTGTATCTGATGAATTGGTATGGGAAGCTTCATCCAATATGATTATGGAAATACAGTTTTAAGATTTCAAGTGTTGTCATAAGTGGTTCCTCTTGACAGTAAGATTTTAGGAGTCAAGCAAGAAGATTATCTCCTTCATACTTTCTCAGCCTAGACATAAGTTTTTATTGCAGACACCATAAAGTAATACCATGAACGAAATCTTGCCTGCTACTTGAAGGCGTTAAATAATGCCTTCAGGAATAAGTTTAGATATTTTAAGTCCCAGGATCACTACAATATGTCACATTACATTCCCTTTTAACTGAAGGTGTTCTCACTCACAGTACTACTATGTTCACAGTCTCTTTCTCTCTTACAGTTGTGTATGCATAGGTATGTGTAGATTTTTGTGTGCCTATACACACTCACATAGATATAGACATGCAAGCAAACTAAATCAAATTTCAGATTAAACATAAGACATTCAGGACCCATGCCGCAGATCAAACTTATCCATTGATATTTCAGCTAAGGTAAAATGTTTAATCCTGATAAAGTTTCTCCTGGTGATAGATTTTCAAGCAAGTTAAGAAAGGTGTCAAGGACAACATGAGAACATGGTATCATGCTGTTTGCCTTTGCTATTGTGAGACATGAAAACAAATCATTGCAGTAACAGTGTTGGCTTTAATATACCTTCTATTGATATAAGTCATATCAATAAAAATATCCCCAAAATCTTCATCTATCTTTTATTGAGATGGTGAAGAAATTCCTGGAGTCAAGCAGTAGTAGTACTGCTTTCTGCCTTGCTCTGCTTTCTTTTCAGCTTGCCTTACTGAGTGAGTAGAATTAATGACAGTATGAGCATGATGACTGAGGGAAGTTAAGTAGTTGAGAAGTAGAAATCACATGACACAAGAAATCTTAACACTCAGCATTAGTTGAAAAGAATAAAACATAGCTCATAATCCCTGGTTTTTTTTCAACACAGTAGTGCTTCTATTTTGATACAGCTCTGGCTGTCAAAAAGTGATCTGACTGGGATCAAAACTCAAAAGCATGGTGTACCAGCACTTCAGAGATCAGAGCCACAGTCAGTGGGATTTTGCTACCAGCTATTAGAGATGGCAAAATGGAGAGAAGCAAAGGAGTGAAAGCTGATCTTTCTCATGCTGAAATCAATAAGAGATTTGCCACTGACTTCAAAAGAAGCAGCAGGGTAAAATACACAACCAAGGAGAGAACACTCAGAGGAGTATCAAGAAAGAAGAGGAAAGAAAGTAACAAAACAAGATGTTTAGGGAGTGAGGAAAATTATTTGAGAAAAGGTAAAAATGCAGCAGGTTAGAAAATAGGGAGAAAAAGCCTTGAATTAGAAAAGCTTTCACAAATTCTAGAAGTACCTCCTTACCATGTTTCAAACGTTATTTTGATCTCAGAAAATTAGTTTTTTATATCCCATCGTTATCCTAGAAGTGAGAGTGAACAGGCAGTTCCTAAAGCCAATTGAACAAGTGACTTTATGTGTACACACACATGCATGAATATATATGAATTATATGAATATTTGCATACTTGCTCATGATTTCATTAGATTTAAATTCCAGAGAAGCAAAGACTGTCTGTGTGCTGAGGTCAGGCTGCAACCATATTTAACATAAAGAGAACTTGTAGAAATGTTGAGAGACCTTGGGCTATTTCCCCAGTGCTCCCAGGCCGGAGGCTTTATGACAGGTATATACACTATTGTTCTTGCTTCTGTCAGTCCGCCCTGTTTCCAAGCCTTACTTCCATGTCTTGAAGCATGAATTGCACTATGAAACAACAGGGAAAACAAGTAAAAAGGAAAACAGTGTCTGGATTTGTTTTGGAAAAACAATTTCATCCAGTTGAAAGTTTCTGTTAGGACTCCAATCTGAGTTTATTTTTCAGGTTGCTCTATAGATTCCATGGACAAGGAAAGTTTTCTCCAGAGGCAGAATTGGCAACATCTATTTTAGAATTCTGGCATTCTTTACTCTAGATTTTTTTCCCTCCTCATGGGAGGATTCTTATTTCTCATTGACGATCTAGCAATCCTTAATGACTCATTTAGAATAAACAGTTTGCTTTTAAGGTTACAGTCAGATGACTGACTCTTTCATAATATTTATCAATGCTAATTGTATACTAAAATTATGTATAATTATAGAAAGCCCAGTTAAAGACTATATCACTACAAATAAGCCAATTTTCAAACTTGAGCAAATTCATTTATATTAATGATACATGTTTTAAAATCCACTCATTTACTTCTTGCAGCTGGGATGAACAAACATAATATAACAAAAATATGCATATAAATGACATATTGAAGCAATTTTAAATTAAGAAACTATTTATCCTTAATAAACAGATTGCATTAGTAAATGAAAATAAGATTATTAAATGTTTCTGATTTGATAAGTCCTTGTGCATCACCTAAATGACCTTAATATTCAATAAGGACAGTGCTCCATTGAAAAAATACCCATATGAATATGTGGGTTTATGTGTGCACACATTGTTTTATTTCCTTTGTGCATTATTTATTATCTGAAAAGTAACGTAAATTGGCTCTGAGGAAAGTCATCATAAAGTTTCAACACACCAGGTAACAAATCAATGGTTGTTTAAATGACTGTGCATTCTGGAGGAAAATATATTTCTGTTTGGGGCCCTAAATTCATTATGCTTCAGTGCATACTGAGTGAAAAACACTATCTTTGTCATTAATGTGTTTATAAAAGGGTCTTGTCTTCAACACCAGAGTCAGTTTTCTTGCTTGCTATTTTATGTTTTCTTTGATGTATTGTTTGACATTAAAAGCTACGGCACACAGCAGTTTTCAAAGACTTCCAATTGATTTTAAAATGTAGGTAATTTTTTAAACAGGAATTATCTTAACTGCATTATTAGCTTTTAAGAATTATTGCAACACTTCTGTGAGAAATTTAGATTCAATAAAAGTTATACTTAAAAAATTCTTCAAGCTTCATAGTTTCCACAAATGGATTTTTATGATTTAGTTTTTCCATAGTGGTGATCTACATCTGAAATTTTCAAGCCTTGCTGAGTTTTTGTGTTTCTTTTATTTTTATTCTCTAAATATTTCTTCATAAAGGAAAAAAAGGAGACAAGGCAATTTAACGAATTTAAGCCACATAATACAAAAATAAGCAAACAAACCCAGGTCTGTATTCAGCAGATTTTAGAGTACCATAAACCTACTTTATTGGTCCTCTCTCATGGTATGACAAAGAAGTATCATTAGAGAGTTTATAATCTATAGAAATTTTATTTCCAAAGGTTATGTGTTAGCTGCATAGGAATACCAAAGTCATAATAAAATATGAAACATTATAAAACTGCTAACAGATATAAATTTCTAGCTTTTTTGGTCATATATCAGGGTGCTACTCTGATTCACATTTTTGTCTGTGTATCTCCCTAATCAAAATAGGAACAAGTGTAAAGTTCTTTGGGGGCAGTATTAAGGTAAAGGAAGCTCTTAATGGTGGAGATTGTCTCTTCTATACAGGACATAGTGAAATAAATAGAGGAACTATGATTGTTCTGCTTCGCTAAGTCACTCTAGGGCAGACACTTGTTCTCTTGAAGCAGGGTAGCTCCTTTCCAATTACTTTCCCACTGATGTTGTATGTTGGGGTACCCATCTGGCACTCATCAGCGCTAACTAAAATAATTTTGCTCACCCACCTATCCTGTTCACACATTGTTGAAACTTTTTTGTGGTCAAGAAGTAGAATGTAGGCACATTCTTCAGTGAATGATTAAGCAAAGAAGTGACCCAGAGCACTTACTGCTCATGAAATTAATGAACTTACTTCATGTAACTCAGTGAGAGTTACTTGTATTTTTTCTTGTTCAGTTCAACTCATAATCCAAATCTTGATTGGCATGAGCTTATGGTATTATTAGTTTCTTTCTGGTTACTAGGTAAAGAACTAAAATAAGTTTTTTATTACTCTAATTTTTAGACTAGACTTTTTTAGACTGTCAGTGCAAGTAAATTTTTTTTGGGGAGGTGGGAAATTATCAAAGAGAACTTGGGTGTTCCTGGACATATATTTGAATTGAAAGATATGTATTTATTTCAGGGGATTAAACATTTATATTGTTTTTTCTTTCTAATTTACTAGAAATACTTGTCCCCTCAGCTAAAAAAAAACAGTAATAGTACTAATAATAAAACTCTTTTGCCTAAATGAGATTATTTTAGGGATGCTTTTAGCTATCCACTAGTGAACAGCAATGTTTAGAATGTTCTTATATCACTCTGAGGTGGTCTCCATTTAGTAACTAATTATAATATCTCATGTAGCAGAGCATATCATTGCAGAAGTGAATTTTGTGTAGGCATAAAGCTTATTTGCCTTATACCTCTAGATATATTAAGGGGTTTTTTTTTCTGTTTGTTAGATATGATGTTGTCATAACTTTCCTTAAGAACTCTCAATCCTTGTTTGCTGGAATTTTGACATAGTTGTATTTCTTTCCTCTCTCTGTAAATAATGAAACAGAATTAAAATGCATTACTATTTTGACAATCTTTGATCTGGAAGCTGCAATGACTTTTAGGTAGATCAAAGAAAGGGAAGGCTATGTTCTTAGGCCAAAAACAGAAGAGAAAATTATTTTGCAAAGATTGACTTATTTTTTCTTTTTCTGCAGACAATGATTTCTCATTAATTTTGAAGATATAAGTATTTCATACTTGTCTTCTTAAAAAGCTCTTCTTACAATTTCAGCTGGGTCCCTGGAGAATTCATCTTCAGTAAGAATTTTTCAGGACAGACGACAGTATTTCTTTCAATTTCTGCTCCTGACAGCTATAGGTAATAATATCACTAGGTGAAGTGATGAGATCTTCTGCATTCAGAACCATTCCTGGTACAGCCAGGTAAGACGTGGGAGGAAAATACATCACTCTAAGTTAAAGGAAAGAGTACTGAACCTCAAGTGATGTCTGGTGCTGAACAGGTAGATTTTCATGATGGCAGTTTCCAAGTAGGAAGAGTATATAAAATCAGGAAACCCAGGATGAGGTGAAGGCCATTGAACCTAAAAATTAAAGCTAAGTACAGGAGAGCAGGACTTAAGCTGGCTGTCAGAGTTCCTCTCTTATTTGAGGACTCTTTGGACAGATCAAGCACATTTTAATATCTTTAAAACTAATATTCTGCTAACATAAATGAAAACATGGGTAGCTACAAAAGGGACAAAAGTGCAGCGGTAACTTGGCTTTCCCACAGAACATAACGGGGATATTTTTGATGTTTGAATCACTGAAGAGGGTTATGCACTTTCTGCAGATTATGTGGTAGTAAAGAGTGCAGATATTCAGCCAGTCCATTCACTTACCCTAACCTCATAGGAAACTGGAGAAAACCAAAATTTTTTTCAGCAGACCATCATAGCCACAGCAGACAAAAAAAGAGAAAGCAGCCCTAAATGGAGCTGAAAAATGTTCTAAGCCTCTTAGTTAAACTACAGAATATGAGTTTGCATGCACATGGTTTGAACAATAAGCAGAGCTTTACCCATCTGTAGAGAGGTATTTTCATGGAGGATTGGTTAATTTACATGCAAGGGCTGTTTTCAGACTACACAAACACATTGAACAAGAACTATGAGGGCAGCATATAAAGCCCAAACGAAACAAATAATGTGATTCTTAAGAAAGAAAAAAAAAAAAAAAAAGAAGGTGGAAATTGCAAATTGCTTCTTACAGAAGCAAAGAAATCAAAATCCAGAAGTGCAACTTAGAGAACGTGGGATATCCAGAAAAAATCCTGGGAGCCATAGGGATGTAGTAGGAACAAGATATGAGATAAAAATAAGAAAAAAATGAAAAATTCAGGGGAAAAAAGGATTCTTTTATACAGCTTCACTGGAGGAAAAGAATAATAAATTACTGATCTAGGGATGTCAGTAAGATAACCAGTAATACTACAGCTTCCATTAATTTTACTCTGTTATATTAGATAAGAAAATATAGAGGTATCATTTTTAGCAAAAACAAAGTCATAGAAGGAGATGTATATACTTCACATTTAATGCAGGTGGCATAAAAAAATTCCCCATTTAGAATTTGATAGTAATAGAAGGAGATGTATATACTTCACATATAATGCAGGTGGTAAAAAAAAAAATTCCCCATTTAGAATTTGATGGTGGTTGGCAAGATGCAAGTCCTGTTTAAAGGAGAACCACCAAGAAAATAGTAAACAAAACAAAACCTTCTGAACAGCAGGACAGCGCAAGACTCGGACTGGATTGCACTACGATACTGGACTGTTCACAGTGTGAAAGTAGGATGGAGTGTCTACTGATTTTACAGAACATAAGGATATTTTAGTGAGGTGATTATCTAGAAGACAAGCTACAGTTACAAACACATCTCTGCTTACAGTTATGGACTGAATTCTATTAGCCCAGGTGGAAGATGGAAGAAGTAAGCCTGCAAAGAGATTGAACACATTAACACAGCCTCTGAAAGTAGCACAGAGTGAATGAAAAGCCGAATTGTGATAAGAAAGTCTTCCAATAAAGGAAATACCTTTTTTGATCAAAAAACCACTTAACAGGACACTGAAGGAAGTCACAGTCTATTAGAACTGACTGAAGACATGCTGATCAGTTTATTCAGTGAAGGGTGTTCACTGTGATGACAACAATGATTATAGTTGCATTTGGATAAATATCCTTTCCCTTCATAGTAGTAGTTTTCCACATGAAAGAGACAATTGGAGCCTGAGTGAAAAGATAAGAAAAATTATTGAACTATTGAATTTCCATTGTTCTTTACAATGTGTGCTTTCAATTAGTCTTTTTTTGTTTGTTTTTACAAATAATTCAAGCATGCTCTCTTCTGAGAGAAATCACGGTAATTTTCACTTGAAATAAAGACTCATTTTACAAAAAATTTGATAGTGCCACTTCTTAGAATTACCCGGCACATCTAATTACAAGCCTAATTTCTAGAAAATAGTCATTGTTCTCCTGGAAAATACAGTTTGTGTGCTAGAGTACTTCCCTGTGGTTGGGAAGCAGGAGTATACACATTTCAGAAAACAGAGAACACCACAAAGAGAAAGTATGAATCCATGTGAGAAGCCGACCACCATCCTAGTAAACTGACTGTCTGCTAAACGTTTCAACGTAGTGATAAATATGAAAATTAAACTGATGTCATACATCAATGCATGCAAAGTGATATGTTTCAATCCAATTCAGATATGAGTTCATAGCTGAAAATGAAAGTATATTGTGTTAATTGCATGATGTAAAAGGATACTTACCACTAAATCTGCAACTTCAGATTTTGATGCCTTGAATTAGTTTCCAAGATAAATATTCAAACTTTTAAATTAGTTTATCACTGCTCCCCTTTGCAGTATTTTATAGTACACTACATGCTATATTAAATAAATAATAATATTATTAAGTACAATTGCATCTAATAAATATATGCTACATATCAGATACATATGCATATAGGACAGCATACTTAGTATTATGGAAGTATGCTCATTAACAGTTGTCACTCATTCAAATGATGCAGCGATAACTTTTGCAGAGGAGTCCACGAAGAGATTGATTCTCCATTCAGATTTTGATTGATACTGTGCAATAAAGGAGGCCTAGGATCATACACAAGGGAAAAGGATGCTTTAGGTGAAAATCCACAGATCTCTATTAAAAGGGCATATTCAATTTGTGTCACTCTATGGGATCTGGGTGGAATGGAATTAACTTTCTCCTTAGCAGCCTGTATCGTGCTGTACTTCAGATTTATGAATAAAAGACTTCCAGTAACACATTGGAAGTGTTTTGGCTATGACTGACAGCTCTTGCACAGTGTAAAGGGATTCTCTTTTTTCTGCTCTGCCCCCACAACAAGTGTGCTGGAGGAGGACAAGAAGTTGGGAAGGGACAAAACTGGGACAGCTGACCCAAACTGTCTAAAAAAAGAGGAAAGAAGGATATTCATGGTTATGGCATTTGTCTTCCTAAGGAATCATTATGTGTGGTGAGGCCCTGCTTCCCAGAAAGCAACAGAACATCTACCTGCAAATGGAAAACAGTGAATGAATTCCTTATTTTGCTTTACTTCTGCACAGAACTTTTGATTCACCTATTAAACTTCCTTTATCTTGATCCACATGTACTCACCTTCGTTCTACTTCCTTCTCATCCCATGGGAAAGGAGGGTGAGCAAAGAGCTATGTGAATGCTTGGCTGCTGGCCAGGTTCAATCTAGAGAAATCACACATTCTACACACTAAACAAAAGAAGATTGATACTGATGCTTGTGTAACATGAAAAAAATTCTTTACAGTCAATACATGAATTGAAAAATATGTCTGAAATGAGGACTGAATCAGAGATTTACAGTCTAACAATGGAGTGCTTTCCCTTCACACACAGTTTTGAAACCCAAAAGGGTTAAAAATAGCAGTTGATCAAGTCAGTGCAAAGCCTACTGTTTGCCAAATGAATGATACAAAAACTGCAATGATCAGATCATTTTGTGAATGTTTTGAATAATGTGGATAATAAGAATGTCATTGATATCAGTAATTCAGGCAAGCTTTTTGTAGAGACAGCAGTAAATGTTAAACAAAACTTGAGTGTCAGCAAAACTAAAATAAATAAATACCGCTTTTCTAAATTTTCAGTGATCATTAGAGCACTAGCTAAAGTGTTCAAAGAATGAATGCTGCGTGCTGAAAAGCGAGACACATGAAAAGAAGATAAGCAAAAAAAAAATCTCAGATTTTACAGACTTTATTACAGGCAAAGGATATGTCAATTTCCTTAGGAAAAAAAAGGAACATAGTAAAGACACGGAGTTTTCAGAAGTAGCAGGGGAAATAAATTCTTCATGAGTTAAAAAAATGTGTATCACCTGGCTATATTACAATGAAAGGGAGAAAAACCAAAGTAGTAGAGTGTGAAAAAAAGGAGCATAGAAAAACCTTGAAGTCCCCAGCTGCACATTCTTAGGAAATTGTTCTCTCTCAAATTAGATGCTAAAGCAGGAACTTACTAAAGTACATGAAACTGCAGTACTCAAGGCAGGAAGGAAGATACTGTGAATGAAGTTGAAAAAGAGTCTCTGGTTCTTTCCAACAGGCAATAGAAAATAGAAAGGGAACACTCTTTCTCCAAGTTAAATAAGTAAACCAGAAAATATGATACTTCCATAGGGACAGATACCTAAAAATTTTTGCTATGCTTTTTTGATACGTAAGAATCTGAAGATGTACTAGCAGATGAGGTCCATAGCTTGAACAGTCTTTAAAGAAATCTTAACCACAACAACACAGCTCAGTGTATTGGCCCTGCCTTTGCCTATACTAAACTTCCAGAATCCCAGTCAGTGCTGGCTTCAAGCCATAGTAATTACATCAGTATAGAATTATGTCTGACTGAATGAATGTTTATTGTTTTCACTAAACATTTTACAACCAGCTAATTTAGTGGCCATAAATCTAAGTAGTTTCAGGGAATTACAGGGTTTGATATATGACCATTATCATCTGGCATTTTAGTGGAAAGTAGTTCAAAATGTTTAAAATATGTTGTTACGTTAAACTGTTAAAGGAAGAAAAGCACTTTTAAGCCACCCAGTTTGAATTGATATTTCCTTTATTATGTAGGGACATTTAATATGTAATCCTGATCACATAAAGGCAAAATGAAAAGTTAACCTTGATTCTGGAAATTGCTGAGACAGAAGCTTTGCACGGAGTATGACGTAGATTTCATGGTGTCTTTTTTTTTGTACAGGCTTGCATATAAAGGTTATTAGTCTCAGATCTTAAATGTTTTGGTGGTCTGAGAGAAGACAGTTGTATAAAATATTATTATCTTTCCTACATTAAAATTCTCACCTTCTGGTTTAAGTTTTGTCCTGGAGTATCACTGTATAAAGCTCATGGACAAGTCAAAGCACACGTCATTTACAATTACATTTTATGACACAGGAATGAGAGAATATCAGCTTGCACTACTTAAGCAGTGTTAAGTGTAGCTCCTAATAAATTTTATCCAGGAAAACACAGAACTATAAGGAACAGAGAACTATTTCTTTCTTAAGGATAGCAGAAAAATGACAATATGTATGTTGGTGAGAGAAAAAAAATAGCAATAATTATGTTTACTAGCACTTTTCACTCATTGCACATTGTTATTCCTCTTGAGAAAAAATGGAAAGAGCATATCCTAAGTGTCCAGATTTCAAGAACTGATAAATAGAAAGACATGAATTCCCCAAACACCAAGTTGTAGGAGACTGGAAAGATATTCTGAGTATCTGTTGCTAAATCTTCATGAAAACTCATGTTTTCATATGCTTTCTTCAGCATCTTAAAATACTGGTCCAAGTACTTTTGTATAACTCTTCCAGGATTTTTTACCTTTTCCTAAAGCATACTTGCAAAAACAGGGTAGAAGTCACAGAACTATGACTTATAATTTAGGTTAGATATTATTATGGACAGTCCTCCAAAGTTCTCTTGTGTTTTCTAAATTAATAACTGGGAGGAAAAAAACCCCACAACAACAACAAAAGATGTAATTTGCCAAAGGCCACTATCAAAGCTAGGAGCAGAACACAATTTTCAGAGTGCAAAGTAATCTTTAGTAATATCAACATAGTTCTTTCTACCACATGGTAATACTAACAACTTTAATCTACTACATTAACACATAGAAAACCCAATTTGTAATAATATTTGCATGTACAAAACTTCTTAAGTAATACATGAGAGTCCATCTAATTAGACACTAAATTACCATGAGAAGCTTCAAGTAATTATCAGTTTTGCTGTTTCTGGGGAAAACTCTCATCTGATGTTATAAACTTGATTGCACTATCTTCACTGGAATTAACACTAATAGACACCAGAGAGATTCTCAGGTCTCAGGTTATGAAAATATTAAAGTACTTCCTTAATTTTAAGCAAATGAATAACCCTTTTGACTTTGCTATATTGTGTCTCTACAGGACTTGAGATTGCTGCCATGATGGATATTAATGTATTCATGAACTCTGCAATCAGAAAATGTGGACTTTGTCACTTATGTTAAGAGATACTACAAGTGACTAGTCCAACTTGGTGCTTGTTAGAAAGAATCCTGAGGGATATGGGTCAGGCAAAGAACAAAGTCAGGACCCTGAATTTTAGGAAAGCAAATTTTAATCTATTCAAAGAATTAGTTAATAGGAAACTTCCCTCAGGGACAAGGGGGCAGAACAGAGCTAGCAGATCTTTAAGGGCACATTTCACAGAGAACAAGAGCTCTAAAACCCCAGATGTAAGAAATGAGGAAAGGAAGGCAAGAGACCAGCATGACTGAGTCAAAACCTGCTGGTCAAACTAAAGGAAATGCACAGGCAGTAAAAGCAGGGCCAGGTAACCTGGAAAGAGTATAGGGACACTTCCCAGTTGTGTAGGGATGGGTTCAGGAAGGCCAAAGTACAGCTGGAGCTGAACTTGGCAAGGAATGCAAAGAATAACAATGACTTCTAGAGATACGTCAGCCAGAAAAGGAAGGTCAAAGAAAACTGACAAAATTAGCAACAGCGCAGGAAGAGAAGACTGACATACCTTTGCCTCAGCCTTTGATGGCAACTTTTCTTCCCATACCTCTTGATTGAATGGGCTGTAAGGCAGGCGCTGCGGGCAGCAAAGTCCTTCCCACTTTAAGAGAAGATCAGGTTTGTGACTACTTGAGGAACCTGAATGTACACAAGTCTATGAGACCTTATGAGACAGATTCCAGAGTCCTGAGGGATTGGGTGATGGAGTTGCCAAGCCACTTTTGAAAAGTCATGGCAGTCAGATAAAACCCATGGTGCTTGGAAAAAGGAAGACATTGCACCCATTTTTCAAACAGGTTGAAAGGAGGACCCTGGGAACTACTGACCTGTCAGCCTCACCTCTGTGCCTGGAAGATCATGGAATAGTATGCTAAGGCACAGTGGAGGACAAGGAGGTGGTTCAAGACAGCCAGCACAGCCCCATGAAGGTCAAATTTTGCCTGAACAACCTATTCACCTTCTGTGATGGAGTGACTAAATCAGCAGACAAGGGAAAAGCTACAGATGTCATGTGTCTGGACTTCTCTAAGGCCTTCATGGTGCCCCACAATATCTTTCTAAATTGGACAGAGATGAATTTGATGGGTAGACTTTTCAGTGGATGAGGAATTGGTTGTGTGGTCACATTCAGAGGCTAGTGGTCAACGGCTCAGAGTCCTGATGGACATCAGTGACAAGAGGTGCCCCTCAGAGGTCCATATTGGGACCTTTACTGTTAATTATCTTCATCAATGTCATAGTGGGATCAAGTGCATACTCAGCCAGTTTGTGGATGACACCAAATTCTGTCCCTCAACTCTCCCCTGGTAAAACCCCACCTGGAGTACCATATCCAGCTCTGGAGTCCTCAGCACAGAAAAGATGGACCTGTTGGCGCAGGCTCAGAGGAGGACCATAAAAATGATCAGGGGAAAGGAACACCCCTCTACAAGGAAACGTTAAGAGAATTGGGACTGTTCAGCTCAAAGAAAAGGCTTAGGAGTGACCTAATTGTGGCAAATACATTAAGAGGGCTTATAAGAAAGCGGGATACAAACTTCTTAGTAGGAACTGTAGTGATAGGAAAAGGAGGAATGCCTTTAAAGTAAAAGATAAGAGATTCAGACTAGATAGACATTTTGCAATGAGGGTGGTGAAACAGGTTGCCCAGAGAGGTTGTGGATGCCCCATCTCTGGAAGCATTCACAGTCAGGTTGGATGGGGCTCTGAGGAGCCTGATCTAGCTGCAGATGTCACGGCTCGTTGCAGGAGTTGGACTAGATGATCTTTAAAGGTACCTTGAACACAAACTATTCTATGATTCTATGTTTCTATGAATTATTGTCCTAATGCTAGTTAGTTTCTACTGTATACTCTAAAATGCTTACAGTCAAGATTTACTCCAGTGCAGTATGATAATTATGAGTCAAAAATGTTAGAATCCACACAGAAAAAGCAAAGGCTATGTTAATAGTGAAGAAGAGAACATGGAGAACATGGTATCAGTAACTAAGGAGATAGTAAAGAGTGATAGTGCAGCACTCAGACTAAGCAAGAGACGAGTAACAAACAAAATGTTTGTAATACAGTGCAAGAGCTCAAGCCAGGAAATGGAAGAGTCTGAACTACAGGTTCAGATACAAGTCTGGATATTAGCAAGCATCAGAAATCTACAGAGAAAAATGGACTGGAAAACATAAATGAACAAGCATCAGAAAATACAAATTGTTCAGGTAAGCTTCAGATTGTAATGTTATAAGAATACATGTCAATAATATGCATGTGAAGTATGAGACTACATTGTGGAGGTAAGCAGTCGTCTGAATTGGTTTGCTGAAGCCACTATTAAATGCAGCCTTAAAAAAAAAAAAAAAATCTGCACAGCCCCTGCACTTAGCTACTAGAAAAATGGTACTGACAGTAAGCAGAGAGCATACAGGGAAGTGGAAAAGTCATTGTTAAAACTTTCAACAACTTCATCAGGTTTGTGAATCAATTTAATTCTAAGATTACACATGATAATTGATGCAGACTGAATTTTTAAAAATTGTCAAATACATTTAAAGCAGAAGCCCTAAGTGTAAATTTAATGACAGTCTTAGAATAATGAGTAATTTTAAGGATTATGTGTAATTTTAGTCTTGCATGTGCTCAGTTATCACTATATACCTTAGGAGTTTGATGTTACAGTGACTAATTTAAACTGCAAGAGGTAAAAATGCCAGAAACTAAGCACAAATGTTAAAACACCTAAATGTCTTGAGAGCACTTACTTCAAACATTGAATACATCAATATGTGAAATATTTTCCCCTATGGTATGCAATTATAAGAATCAGCTTGCATGTTACTTTTACTGCAGATTGAAGGTTTTCACAGTGGTAAATTTCATCAGTCATGTCAACTAGCCATAATTTGTGCATATAATTATTTTCACAGAAAAATTAAAAAGTGTTCACAGTCACTACCGAAAATGTTATAGGAATAATGTCTACTTCTGATAGAATATGTGGAAAGACAGTTGTGACATAATGGCTTAGCTTACATGAATAGATTGAATTTCATCAATGAAATAAAAATCTAGTATGCACGTAACCTAGATCTTTGCAAATATGGCATGTTTCAAGACTAATAGTATACCTGGTAAATTCTAAGTTGAAGAACCTTACCTTAAAGAGGTGGAAGTACTGCATCTTTTATCAATATGTTTTTTAGTCAGGAGCTGTTAACTGTGGGTATAAAAGTACATTTATCAACAGAAATCTATCAGAAAATGTTAAAGCAAATTCCCTTTTTTCATCTGCCAGACTTATACTTTTTAAGAAAAAGCCTTTTCAAAATGAACTTAAAATAAACTCATAAATGAAAACCTTTTTTTTTTTTAGGGTAATGCACAACCTGGTTTTTATCTGCTCTGCTTAGCTAAAGAAAAGAAGTTTGGATTGATTCCTCAGTTTTCATTAATTTTCTTCAATATAAATTCCTATGAAAGAGAAAATTGAAAATTAATGCAAGAACTTAGAAATTAGAAGTACATAAAGGGTTCCCATTTCCCTTTAACAACAGGTTGTTTCTGTATCCATGCACATGTAAGAATAAGCAGTATTGCTTTCTATATCAGCAGGTCTTAGAAATAAAATTTGAGAAAATAAATAAATAATGCTTCCTCAAGCCAGAATATATATTGTTCACTATTCTTAGAAATTCACCAAGCATCTGTGGTTTAATTTTTAGTTGACCTCAATACATTATGGATGACAATGCTAGATAAATATTTTTGTTATGAAACCCATAAGAAAATGCTTTGGGATTTAGCTGCATGGCTCACAAATCTCTTCATGGGTTGTTGGGTTTTTTATCTGTTGGTTTTTAATCTGCTTTTATTACACATTTATGCATATTTTAAAAGCAGAAACTAATACAAATAGGAAATTAAAGATATAAGATGCTATCTTTGCTTTTTCCTACAGCTCTCAGATAATGTGTAGAGTCTGTTCCATTTTCTATCAACCACTCAGTTTTTTTCTGTAATGAAAAATTAATCCTGGTGAAATGTTAAGGAACTCACTTTGTTCTTCCTGCCGCCATAATCCTTTTAAGAATATTGGGATAGAAGAAATCTCTTATCATGAGACTTCATTGATAAAAGCTAGGTTTTGCTCACCACAAGGTAGTTCAGTCAATTATTTATAACCTTTGCTCATATATTTCCACCTGTCTCATGCCACTACAGAAGTTTATGTTGATTATTAGACAGAAAGAAGTCTTGAAGGAAATAATGAACTCTTGTTTTGTCTTTAGATTTTTCTAAACTCTATTATATGCAAACTGTGTTTCGCAGTGAGATTGGAGTTTGGGAGGTTTTGGGTTTTTTTTACTGTACACACATACTAACTCTTGCATAATTTTTACCTGTACTTCTTGTGGACTTCATAGATTTATCCCTAGAGGCATTTATCCTGATTCCATTCCACAAGGTTCCTGGCAGCCCATTCCTCCAGCCTGTCAAGGTCCATCTGGATAGCAGTCATTATCCCAATCATATTGACTCATTACTCTATTTGGAGTTACCTGCAAACCTGATAATCAAGCACTCCATCACCTCCTTTGGATCATTAAAGAATATGGAGGTCCCAGTATAGACCCCTAGAGTACTTGCCTTGCTACTGCTCCCGAGACAGAGCGTGACATTTTAATCTCTACATTTTGTGGCCAGTCTTCCAACCTGTTCTGAACACCATCTAGTCATCCTCCAATCTAGACCCTAAAAGTCTAATTTGCATACAAGAGCAGCCAAGGGGACTGTTAAGACTGTTATGTGAACAAGCTGGGATGAAACATTTTGAATCAGTGACTACATTCCTGTTGTGGACAGACCTTTGGTGGACACCAGGTGCCCACCAAATCGCTCTACCACTCCCCTTCCAAGCTGGACGGGGGAAGAACATAAAATGGAAAACAACTCACAGGTTGAGATAAGGCAGTTTGCCAAAGCAAAAGCAAAAGTTTGTGCATGCATAACCAAAGAGAAAAAAAGTTTTTTCTCTACTTCCCATCATCAAGCAGTATTCAGCCACTTCCCGAGAAGCAGAGCTTCAACACACATAGTGGTTGGTCCAGAAGGCAAACATTGCAAATAACAAATGCCCCCTTCCCTCCCCTCTATTCCACCTCCCTCTCTTAGCTTTTATATCTGGGCTGACATCACATGGTATGGAATATCCCTTTGGTCAGTTTGGGTCAGCTGGCCTGGTTGTGTCCCCTCCCAGGATCTTGCCCACTCCCAGCCCCTTGATGGGGGGGAATGTTGAGAGACAGCACTGATGCTGTACCGGCCCTGCCCAGCTGTACCCAAGACACTGGTGTGTTATCAACACCTTTCCAGCTACAAGGAAAAGCACAGCACTGTGAGAAAACGAACTCCAGCTCAGCCAGACCAAATACAACTTCAAATGAGGTTCTCTCAGATTTTTTGTTTGGTTAGAGAAGAAGAAAGAATATAAAACTGGTAAATTAATGTCATCCAATTACAAAGTATGTACAGTTAATAGTGCTCTAAAATCATAGTCTCCTTAAAAATGTTACACTGACTTCCCCAACATTAAAGTTAAGGTGCATCTATAAATTCAAAATTCTGGTTCTGTTACAATTGATCTTTATACATATTCTTAGAATAGGCCTATTTCTTACATTGGATTATTCGTACCCCCAAGAGTCTTCAAGATACTGAACACTCTGGCCTTCATCCAACAAAGCACTTCATCACATAATTTTCTATTCATTTCAGTCTTACGTTTTGGAGGGTTGAATTTAAGCTTTAGTGCTTGTTTGGACTTAGGTCAAACTGTTCAACAGCAAGCAGGAATGATCCTGCATTAAGTTATTAAGGAGAAAAAAACATGGTCTGATACTTGGACATAAGTTATAAAGTTAAGCAAAATATGTTTTCTGTAGGAGACATGAAACAGGCAGATCAGTAAAGAAAATGCATTTCAATTGGTTCAAAGAAAAACATTATGTATAAATAGTTAACCTCTTGGTACTTGTAAAGATTGTATCTTAAGAAGAAATACTATCCCTTAGGTTTTAATTTTTCCAGTTTCCTTGCTATTACTATATTAGCTCTTTCTTTCCCCAAGAAAGTTTTGTATCTTACTTTAAAAGGTATAAGAAAATATGATAATGAAAATTCTGTTGCAGTTGGGCACCATTAAGTACAAGCTCCTACAATTTAAAATTGAAAACTTTGAAGAACTAAAGTATATAATTGCTATTTCTCTAACCCATAAATACATTTTACTTAATATAATGTTGAAACACAAGTTTTCCCCATTAACATGCAAAGCATATACATATATATATATATGGTCGTATAGCCTGCACTGAGACAGAACAATGAAGAAAGAAGACAAAACCATATGATTGCATCTACAAGTACTTATCAAATCCACAAATTTCTTTTTATTTGTGAAATACAAATACACCAATTGTCCTTACTTAGAATCATAGAAAGATTAGTGTGGGAAAAGACAGAGCACCAAGTCCAAACATCAACCTTGCACCACCATGTTCCCAAGCCACATCCAAAAGTTTTTTTGAGCACCTCCAGAGATGAAGACTACCACTTCTCTGGAAAGCCTGTTCCAATGCTTGACAACAATTTATGTGAAGAAATTTTTCCTTATATCTAATCTAAACTTTTTCAAGTACTCCCAGCACCAAGAAATTCACATTTAAATTCTGATGCCTAGATAAACAACTCAACAGATAATGCACATTAAAAGCTTGGCAGCAAGAAATGTATGTTTAGCTTTCCTTTTGAGCTTCCTAATGATGGTGTCATTAGAAAAACCTGCTTAGGCCTGCAGATAAGGAGCAGCTGTTTGGGAGAGACCTTCCTTAAGGGATGAGTAAAGTAAGCACAAGATTCTGTCTGATGATTTGCTGAGCCTTAAAACAAAGCTGTCAGTAAGAGACGATGTTAGTAAAAATGCAGTTCTTGAGCACGACACAGTACACTCAGCATCCTAACTTTGTATGCTGTAATTAAAGAAGATAAAAGGTGATCAGACTTTGGTGACAAAAATACAAAAATATGGTCTATTCTGTGTATTGGTGATTAGTGCAAAGATACTGAAGAGACCATGCCCAAGTAAGCTCCAAGTTTGATGTACTATTCCATCAAATGATGCCAAGTTCTGCAGAGAGTTCAAATATATGGTCTTTCCAGCTCTAAGGTCATTTTACCAAGTGTATTTATCAGGTCATTTGGAGTTTACCTCAAAGGTCTTTCACTACCTGATTGCTTGTTATAGCACTGAAAAGGGCTTCCCACAAACAGTTTTTGCAAATAAGCTACATTTACTAGGAGCTGTGAGGTATGCACTTCCTAAATAGTAATTATTGGGGAGAACAACATGATGGAAGTAGAATAGTGCAGAAAGTAGTAATTTCTTGTATTAGAAGAAATAAAATACAATGTGTGGATTAAATAAGCAAGAGGTTTATATTTAAGTAGCAGTCATGTTCTGCCACAGGTTTTTCTTATTAGGAGTGTATAGGTGTATATATACATATGTCTCTATATACAGTGGTGTATGTATATATATACATATATATATAGTGCTATTCCAGGGAAATTTACAGGTTTTTGAGTAATTTGCTACATATGTATTATTTTAAATAAAAAACTAAACATATTCAATTTATTTATTGTCTTTAAAAAGAAGCTTAGACTACATTAATGCATAATTCAGTTAATACTGGAAATGGAAGTTTTCAATAAAAGATATTATATAACTGCCATGAATAAAATACTAAGGAAAAATCCATGTTTATGTTGCCTCAAAGAAGATATATAATAGAAGAATAAGCCTGACTTTGCTAAACAACTTATGAAGTAGTGTGAAGACAGTGTACCATACTACAGAATTTTATTAAATCCCACTAATTTCATTCATCTCTTAAATCAGAAATTATCAAATGCTATCAAGAAGTGAAAAAGTCAAGTTTCTTTCCTCAATCTGAAAGGAACATCAGCCTCTGGATAATTGCTTTGGTTTTGTTTTCCCAGAAGATGTGTTTAACTATTTTATGTCACAGAAAGCTTAAGGACGTGTTCCTCATACACCAGAGTATTAAAGACACAGGAATTTTTCCTACAGTTCAAAAAGGTTTTTGCCACCAGTTTGTCATTTAGTTCATTTGCCCCAGTCCTAAAAAATTTAGATGTTTTAAATTAGTGTTTTCTAGTGGAAATAAATGTTTCCTAGAATGATCAGACCAACATACTCTACTATATTTTAACTCCAGACTCTATTCTCCAAATGCCTATAATAGCTATTACTTGCATTCATCATCCTGATGCATTTGACTTCAAAGGGATGAAACATGAAAGTAAAATTAATCAACTGCAGTAATATTTGCCGAATTGGGCCCTTAGAGAACATGTTATTCAGGCTAGAAGTGCATAAACCACTAAAGAGACAATATTGTAAATAACGGTATTCCTTTATGTGATATATTTTGAGAAAATGTAAACATGAGTTCTCTCAATCTAGAGGATACTCTGAGGTAAAGTGCATTTGTTTAAAGTCTGTCCTCTTTGCACAGAATATTCAAACTATCAAAATGCAACAGTCCTGTCTTCTCCCAGGGTTATTTAATTGTATGTATGAAGTGGTGTTTTTTCAGACATTATTGACAACTTACCTATTTCTAACACAACACCTAAATGGATAGAAGACAGCTAGACAATGAGAAATGTAACTGATTTTGTAAATGTAGAAAATCTATCCAGATTTTTCCATAGCTTGAGTAAACACCTCCTGATTTAGGGTAAATACCTCTCAGTTTAGGCAAAGATGAAATAACCTTCCTGTCCCATCTCCCTATGTGATGAGTTGGCCCTTTGGTTTCCTTGCTGCTATAACAAGTTTTCATATTGATTCTGGAACAATTTTCTTAAAAAAAATTTTACATTTAATCAAAAGGTTGAACCAAACTGTTTCAGTTTGCCTCTGATAAACAGATTCACACCTCTGTCAGATGTAAAAATTAAGCATTTCATATATCTTACATTTTTGAAGGTTTTTAGCATCTTACTTTTTTCTCTTAGTGCATTACTCTTGCTTGCTTTTTTTTTTTTGCTCTTTTTTTTTTTTAAAAAAAATATATTACTGTCATTCTAAGTATATATTTTTTTGATTCATGTATTATCTGAAAGGGTTGCATGAGCTGGCCATCAGGGGGCACTAACAGAGCATCCAGCTTCTTATCTCACCCCATTCAGGATATAACATGTCACCTGTGTGGCCATCCTACTTTCAGATCCCCTTAAGTGTCTTATGCTTGAAGCTACGAATCAATCTTGTAAGCATTGAGGGTGTGCACAGATCCCTGAAGGTAGGTTTTCAGAGATACAGTCAATGCCTACTTCAGCAACTTGGATTTACAGTAAATTTAAGCCTAAAGGTAGCCAGTGCAGAAGTAAACAGAGCAACATAAGCCAGTAACACACTATAACAATAACACTAAAATAATTTTTGCTCTTTTCTAGATAGCACTATATATTAGAAAAAATATTTTAGATTATACCCCTTATTTCTTATTTGTACTTTTCTGGATATTCTTTTTGCTTTTCATGTCTTTCATCTCCTAATCAAACATTCTCAGGTGAATTAATTTGAACATCAATACACTCAGGTGACACTGGTGAATTTTTTTGAGATCTAAAATAATGTAAACTACATCACAGTTATCCCATAAGATACCATGGTTACTGGAAGAGATGCTAGATATTATGTCTTCACCCAGCAACATTTATTTGAATTATGGATGCAATTTTAACTCCAAGTATTGTAAAACTTTGTTTTATATTTCAAAGAGAAGGCCCCAAAAAATACAGGTGCTTTAAAGCAATGAAAGAAATTTAATGAGAAGGAGAACTTTCACATGTATACAATACTTTACAAGAGGGTTGATTTTATTCATATGTCTATTTTATTAGTTTCATGGCTGGCATTTTTGTTAGCACTCTGCATGTAATGAATACTGTCTTTGCTCCTGTTAAGAAATGATAGTAGAAGCAAAAAATAAACCAAAAAAATTGAGTTTAACTATTAAGTAAAACTCTAAGAAGAAAAAAATTTCTGACTTCTGAAACAATTGCAGAAAACTTATATTGAAATGGATATCCATTACTTGTGAACATGTTTTTTGTAGCTCTGCAAAAAGCCAGTTTAATTTGGTTTTCAGAGATAGTACATGTCATGCTAGCAAATTGGTAAAAAAAAATGGAAGACCTAAGAAAACAAATCTCAGAACATGTATAGGTTTTACAAACTAAGCTGAATCCTTTTTTTTAAAGTAATACTATGCTTTTTTGAGATTGCTAGAAACTGGCTGATCATCCACAAGGGAACTCAGTCCTTTATGGGACTGTTGTAAGAAAATTTATTTATCTTGTGATTTTCCCTTTTGAAACTACGATAAGGAACACAGTGACTGAATCTCTTCACTTGCATAAAGACATTCATGACTTGAAAGTTCATTATTTTCAATCACCTTTTTTCCTGGCTATAGTCTTGGATTTAAATGAGAACACTGCAGCTAAAATTTTTGTTGATATAAAAACTCCTAATAAGAAAAACTGAATCCATAATATATTTTTAATAATAAATTTTGCTTGCTTGTTTTTTCCTCTTATTTTTTTTTCTCTTGGAATGCATTATTAAGATTATTAAAAAGTGTGGGGCCAAGAAGTAGTCACTGTATTGAAAAAGAAATTGGGGTTGATACGTCTTATTTAACATTCATGCATCTGAAAAGAGAATTATTTACTTTCTGCTCAAATTCACTGTATTGCATATGTATTAAGATGCTATACTGTCTCAAAGGACATTATATTGTGAATGAATGAAAAGGAATAAAGAAGAAATATGTAAAAAGAATGAAACACATGTCTGAGTTCTAGAGATTTCTAGACTTTAATAAAGCCATATGATACAAAAAAGTTTCTCCATCACATGTGCACATGGTTGCACTTGATTGGCATGAACCATCTTTTGAAGGCATCCATCTCTTTATTAACTATGAATGGAGTAGTGTTTCATCACAAATAGTTTTGTTAGTTTAAAAATTAAGGAGAGAATTAATATATTTATGCTGGTGTGCTGGTTTTGGCTGCAGTAGAGTTGATTTTCTTCACAGTAGCCAGTATGGGGCTGTGTTGTGTTTGTGCTGAAAACAGGGTTGATGACAGAGGGATGTTTTCATTACTGCTGATCAGTTCTCACAGAACGTCAATGCCCTTTTCTGCTCCTCACCTCACCTCACCAGCAATTTGGCTGGGGGGTGAACAAGAAACTGGGAATGGACACAGCTGGGACAGCTGACCCCAACTGACCCAAGGAATATTCCATCCCACTTGCCATCATGCTCAGCTTATAGAGCTGGGGGAAGAAGAAGGTGCAAGGACAAGGGTCATTTGTAGTGGTGCTGTTTGTCTGCCCAAGTCACCATTACATGTGACAGTGGCCTGCTTTCCTGAAAATGGCTGAACAACTTCCTGCCCTTGGGAAGTGGTGAATGTATTCCTTGTTTTGCTTTGCTTGCGTGCACAGCTTTTCCTTTACCTAATTAATTGTCTTTCTCTCAACCCACGTGTTCACTTTTATCCTTCTGATTCTCCCCCCCATCCTGCTGAGAGGGAGTGAACAAGTGGCTGTGGGGCTTAGTCGCCAGCTGGGGTTAAACCATGGCAGCTGGTTTTCATCTATTGTCTCTGTTGAGATTATTCATGTCATCTGTTTCAGATACAATCCTAAGTAGACATGATTGTCTTTTTTTATTACGTAGTTCTCTGCATGGATCCTAGAGAAAAATGTATTAGTAACCAAAGTAAAGCACATCAGATAAGATACAATGTCATCTGACATCCAATGTTCTATGTCTGGTGTAATTTGGTTGACTACATTTTCTCCATAGCTAACAGGCAAAACTAGTTAATTTCTTTCTGTCTTTCATAGGTAGCTCCTTTGAGCTTGGATTTGTTATCTTTAACCTGTTGCTTGTTGCCAGCAAACATAACCCAACAATTAACTTTAGGAACGTATCTAGAGTTATGTGAAATGGCTAAAAATTAAACCAAATAAACAGATAGTTAAACCAAATTAACCAAAGAAGGTCTATCAATTTCCACTATTTCTTCAAAATTTACAGATGAACTCCATTTCTATGTGCAATTGAATTTAGAGCTTTACATCGTAACAAACAACCTTGTTGATGATCCTTCTGCACTTCAATATTAAAATTGGTCTACTGTAATAACATAATTGGATATTTATGTATTATTGCACCCATTAAAATCCTACCAAAAATGGTATTTGATGCCATTAAAACCGGGGCGGGGGGGG
>VWZW01008205.1:439541-544519 GCA_013397115.1 Edolisoma coerulescens | reverse complement strand
GGAGACACTTTTTTGCTTAACATAAAAATCCTACCATTTTAATTTTGGATATTATTATGCCTGACTTCGAATAAATCAATGAACTTTCATGTACTACATTACAACCTAATCTGCAAACATCTGGAAACAAACTGTAACCCATCATTAAATACACAGACCAGTTAAAGTGTCCTCTAACAGAGGAGCTGTCTTAGTGAGTTAGTTGTTTCATTTGCTCCAGCCTCTTGTTTCTAAATATGGCTAGTCAGTATTCGTTAGCAAAAAGTTCTTGCTTTGTGAAGAAAACATTTTCCCTGCTATAAGAATATAGTATTTCAAACCACTTTTTATTTACACAGTCACCACACAGGCAACTGTCCTAGTTACAGGGATAGGAGGCGGAGTTTAGCATTATGTGGGGGTAACCAAAAGTGTGTATTCTACACTTCTCTAAGTCATCGTTAGTGGACCATCTTTTAAAGGCAGCAGGGGAAGCAGAAAGGTGGCCGTTCTTCCCTGGCCCGGAGCTGGAGACAGGAAGGGGCTGCCTGGACCGCATCACCATCACCGCAGGTTCCCTGTTTATCATTTTCCGTCCCGTGGAGCCCAAACCTTGAAAAGCTCCTGTGCAGGAGGTTGCCGCGGGAAGTGGAGCGGCGGGGGTAACCCCGGCTCCAGCCGGGCTCCACGTGGAGCCAAAGCCCGCTCCTGACCCAGCCGCCGGCTGGCTTGCTGCTTCTTCCCGTGGGAGAGCGGCCCCGCGGCCCACCGCGCCGCTGCCCTCGGGCACGCAGAGCCGCCCAGCCCAGCTGCGGCTGCTCCGCACCGTGCCCCGCGCCTCACAGCCCCGCAGAACGGCTCCCGCTTCAAAACAGCTCTCCAGGTTTTGTTCTGTCCCTGGTTTTGCATTGTTCCTGGGCTGGAAGGAGGAAGTTGAGGCCCAAAAAGAACCTCTCTGGCGTGCTATTCTTTGCTCTCCCGAGCACCACGTGGCAGACAGCATGGGGGCAGCCACAATTTTGGTTTTGCCCTGGCCGAGGGGAAGTGATACCTTGCTTTTGTTGTTTAAACCATGCTCTTTTTTGTAGACTCATTTATTATTGTTGTGTTTATTGCAAACCTCTTTAGAAAATTGTGACTCTGGCTTGCGTCTCCCTTAGCATTTATTGCTCCCTTGTAGAAAAGGAGATGGCTTGAGTGGCCTTAATTTCCCCATTGAGGTTTTAAACCCAGGACAAAAACTAAATTAAAGAGTGAAAGTAATCCATTTTAATTTGTCCTTCATAAGTTACTCAACTTCCCACAGTATTCTTTTTTTCCTATTACTTTGTCACTGTAACCTCTCATAGTATGTAAATCTTACCTTATCATTAATCGTTTTTGTCGCCTTTGCATGAATCTCATTAATCTCTGGTACATCTTCACTGAGATGAAGCAACTGAACTCAAAATAAGGTCTTACAAGAACTTTCTGAAACATAGTATTTCTTATATATATTTGTATTTCTATTTATCTGATATATTTTATCTTACTTTAAGAGACTTCTTTGGAATAGTTTGTTGGTTTTTAAGAAAAATGTTTATTTTTCTGTTTCTTCTGAATTTGCTTGAGTAAAGAAGTGAAAAGCTCCCCTTCAAATAACCTTTACTGGTAGCCAACAAAGTAGTTATTGATGTATGATACACTTCAACATCTGCAAGCCCAAACTATAAATAATACATTACACTGAATAATAATTTTTGTGGTGTGATATCATTCAACATAGCACTACGTGGGGTATTATACAACCACACACAGTGCTGTAATTTTAAGTTAGGCATTTTATTTTTCTGAAAGAATTAAGCAGATCAGAAATTATATAGTCACAAAAAGTAGATAACAGAACCAACTGTTGAAAGAGGTTTATATTCTGTTTGAACATCTGAAGTTATGGCAACAATAAGTTCTTCATAACTGCCTCTTTTTTTAATATTAATATGCAAATCAAAATAATCTGATTTATTGTCTAGAAGCAGCACCTTAGATCAAATATTACAATAATGCATTACAATGCATTGGACTAAAACTGGTTTCCACATTGACCCTACTGCCCCAATAATATTTGAGTCACTCTGAAAGTGAACCACCTGTTGATGTCAAAGTGGTTTATTTTCAACAGTAACAGTATTTTCCACTGAGTAGTAGTGCAATACATATCCTAAGATCTATGGTTCTTTTTATTCCACATAATCACAGAATCATGTAAGTTGGAAAAGACCTCTGTGATCATTGAATCCAGTTATTTACCAATCAATGGTCAACTAGACCATAGCACTAAATGCCATGTCCACTTGTTTCTTGAACACCTCCAAGGATGGTGACTCCACTGCCTCCCTAGGCAGCCCATTCCAATGCCTAACAACTCTTTACTTGAAGAAATTCTTCCTGTTATCCAACCTGAACCTTCCCTGGCACTGCTTAAGGCTATGTTCTCTTGTCCTGTCACTAGCTACCTGGGAGAAAAAGCTGACACCCACCTTTCTACAACTTCTTCCTTTTCTCCAGGCTAAACATCCCCAGCTCCCTCAGCGGCTCCTCACGACGACTTACTCTCTAGATCCTTCCCCAGCTCATTTGCCCCTGTCTGGACTCCCTCCAGCCCCTCAGTGTCTTTCTTGTAGTGAGGGGCCCAGAACTGGACACAGGACTCGAGGTGTGGCCTCACCAATGCCAAGTGCAGGGGACAATCCCTGCCCTAGTCCTGCTGGCCACACTGTTGCTGAAACAGGCCAAGTGCCATTGGCCTTCTTGGCCACCTGGGCACAGCTGGCTCATGTTCAGCAGCTGTTGGCCAGAAGGCCCCTTTTCTGGTGGGCAGCTTTCCAGCCACTCTTCCTCCAGCCTGTAGCACTGCAGGGGGTTGCTGTCACTGAAGCACTAGGCCTTGTTGAACCTCATACAGTTTGCCTCAGCCCATCATTCCAGCCTGAATACCTGTATTGACAAAATTGACATATAAACACAGTTTTTTCTTTTTGACTTTTACTTTCATGTAAGATATTGCCTTGTCGCCTTTTGGTGGTTTTTTTTTTTTTTCATAAATCTTTTATATAATTTTTCTATTACTTAATTAACTTTTTTTTCCTTTGACAGTTGCCTTGCTTTCTTCTTATTTTTTGTTACTGCTGAGATCTGAGCTGTATAGTACAGATTTTGATTTCCCTAAACAATTGTCAATTATATTCGTTTATAAAATAGTGTTTCTCACTTTAAATTACTTTAAAATATTTCTCAGCTATTTCAAAAATTATATATGTGAATATAAAGTGAATGCCAAGAATAATATATAACAAAATCTCAAGATTAAGTGCCTGTGCACAAACATAGAACCATACTGATTTTTTTCTGAATGCATATCTATTTTTTATCGTTTCACCTCTTCCCATAGTTTTCTTTGCTAAGAAAAAAAAATAGGATTGTCTATGAAGATAATTTTGTCATTTTTTGCTCTCCATTGGACTCTGAGTTTTGTGTTCCTGATGATAATGAAGATATGAAAAAAATTGTAGAACTAAGATGGTAAAACTAATAGCACAAAATGAATTCTAATGGAATCCCCTTTGCAGGTTGTGTTATCTGTAGGTAGGAAATTATCCAGCTTATAAAGTGTGGAAGTGATTGTGTTAGCAAGGTTTAAGATTGGCAGATATAATTAAATCCAACGATTTAAAAATTATTTCTGGAAGTTCTTTTAATGCAGTATAATGAAATAATTTCAGAAGTATTTCAAAATAGTTCTTGAGGGTTATAATCACAGCTCTTTTGATGAATTTTTACAGAAATCTAACTGATAATATGATAGCATTTGTGAATGGAAATTTGCTAGAATAAGCTAATGTTGATTTGGTCTATCAATGTTTATCACAGTCACAGATAAATCCAGCATGCTTTGCACAGGTAGAATCCCTGATGAAATTTACTGAAGACAATGGAGAATATGTCTGTTCTTGCTTTTTACCATTTTTTCACAAATTGTATAATGTTCAGTGAAATGTTCGGTGAGCAGGAGCTAGGGTTGATCACTGAGATGAGAAACACAAAGTATTTCCCCCACTGGATTGCACAAAGTGGGCCTCAGATATCAAGACAGAAGTCAAAGAGATCTTGTCAAATGATTCTGTGTTGTATGGATCACAACACAAGGTCAAGGGAGAGCTTTTTATACACTTGAATAAACTCAATAATAATTAGGATATAACTTGCTTTTACCTGCATGACCTCATCATAGGAAAGAAAGGGGAAGAAAATCTGGTGATCAAGGAATAAAATCCCATCATAATAGGTAGTTATAACAAATTATTTTATTTCTGTCTTGAATTAGAGTGGATTTTTTTAAACTGCATTAAAAAAAGAGGAAAAGAGTTATCTTAGCTGCCAGCAAAACTCTAACAAACAAACATCCAATGAAGGCATTAGATTAAATAGTGAAAAGTAATAACAACTGTCTTAACATAAACACGTTAGCTTCTTTATCAATAGCGGAGACAATATTTGAGAACTAAAAATATACTTCTCAGCATAACAAAATAACTATCCTCATTTTTTTTTTTCACCATGTATATTTGTGCAGGGTAAACTTGCTTTCTTTAAGCTGTGTCATACACAATAACGGGAAAATTTCCACCAGAACTGTGAAGGAATGCAGAGAGCTGGACTGAAATGAAACTTTCTAAACTACTCTGGCCCTTCATATCTACTTAGATCCTCACTTGACCAGTTTCTTTCTCACATAGTTTGCAGCTCCTACTTTAAGCAGTTTAAATAAGCAGGGGTTTTTTTACAGAGTAATACTTTTTGTGTTTGAATCACACTCTTCAAACTAACCCAACCTGATACTGAGCACACTTAAATTTGCTCTGTGCTTTTTGCTCTGATATGTATGATTTTTTTATCTTCTGGTAGTCGATGATTTTGACTTTTTAAGTGCCAGAAATTCTTAAAAGTGTGAGATATAATACAGGTTTATGTCCAATCAAAAGCATGTTTTGAAAACAGAAGTTTATGGGATTTTCCTCTGAAAATAAAGAAAACATGATAGCTAGAGAAATTCTGCCTTCATGTACAGCAGAAAACATGGAAAATATGGAAAAGGCAGAAAAAGTCTGACTCATTATGTCATGAGCAAATATTTTTACAGTTCACTAGATGAAGAGAAAGTGGGGAAAAAATTAATTGCAAATTATACATGGTTTCTATTTATTTAAATTGTCAGGTTATGGTCTAAATTGCAAAGGGGAAATGAATATAATAATGAATGTTTTTCATAAGATTGTATTGTTTATCTGTGTAATTGAAGACTTCACAGTGCAAAGAAAGTCTGTTTTCATATGCTGGAAGGGAAAATCGGGAAAACAGGAAACAGACATTAAAAAAATGTATTCTAACTACTTTAAATTGGTAAATTAATCCCTGAGAATAGAACAGCTTTCTTATATTCTGAAGTATTTGGAAGGAGAGGAGATTTAGGATAGTATTGGCAAAGTATTTAGGACAGTGTTGGCAAAATATAGGGATACAATTGAGACTCTCAAAAGTGTTCTGGTAAGTCGCATGTCTGAAAGAACCACAATTGCAATATGTTTCTAGTGCCTTTTTAAGAAGTTCCTAAGGTTGTAAAAGAAATACCAGAAAGCTCCCTCCAGAAAAAAATGGAGTATAATGGAACATGAAAAATCAAGCTGCTGCTGCTATTCAGTCAGGATAAAAAATAGGAGGCACTGTTACTAGCTGCGTATAAGGTATTCCCGTAGCATTGTCTAAATCTTCCGAGTCACTGGATGGATCTTCGAATACATTAGAGGAATGTTAATGTAATGATCTTATCTCTTCCCTTGTATTCTGCATCAGCTCTGAATTGTACATGTGGAGACTGAAGGTGACTTCATTGACTGGAAATAGGTCCATTAGAACACTGGTCCATGCTGGTACAGTGTAACCAAGCTACTACACAAGGCAGAAGAAGTAAGCCCTAATACTTTATTGCTGTGACTTCTTTAAGTACTGAACTGGATATACAGTGTCTTTGTTTTGAAAATACTTAGCTGCCTTTCCTATGGATATTTCCTTAATTTTATTACATTGGGATGGACTATATATACCCATGGTATTTATCTCTCTAGTAAGAACTACAAATCTGAGAGGTTTAGCACATCAAAGTGAAAATAGCTATGTCTCATCTCAGTTTATTATTATTCTGGTATGTTTTTCCTTTTGAAATTAATAATTTTCATTTCCCTTTTATAATTGCAATAAAAAAACCTGACCAAATATAAAAATCACACTTCTCTGCCATCCCTTGTCACTTGATGCTCACTTAGGATAGTTGGACGTTAATTTGTCTTAGCACATGCCACACATATTCCTTTTCTCTCTGGAAGTTGTACAAATGACTGACAGCAACAACCAGAGGGGGATGAATATATTGGAATACATGGGTCTGACACTGCAATGAAACACTTCTAATGATTAACAACAGAATGACTGATTTATTACCTGTTTGACCGTAAAATATGATGTGGGCATTTGTTGGTGTTGCTTGGCTTTTTTTGTTGTTGTTGTTTTTAATTTGATAGTCACACTGGTACTTCATATAGGCAGCCACATTTGAGAAAACTTACACTTTATTTTAAGCATTGCTTTTTAACTCATGCCGTGTAGAGATGTCATGAGCAGTAGATGAGTATAACATGCCATATTAATTTCATAACAATGAACTTTATAATTTGTAATTTATATATGTGTATAAATTATATAATGATTTATGGAGAACCTTAACTCTTGTCTATGCTGAAGAGACTTCCAATTGGACTTTGACCATTATTTTTTTATTGTAGTCCAAAGGGAAAATTCTTTTGCCAAGGCTAAAATACTGATTACCATAATTTCTCTGTCACAGCAGTGAGTTTCCAATTAGTCCATCTATAAAAGTAAGTATTTAATGGGTAATAATATAAATTACTCAGAAATATAAATAAATAAAACAGAATTCATAAGAATAAGAATTCATAAGAAGTATACTTTACAACTTAACTGCATAGAAAGAGAATTCATCTATCTGCAAGTCTGAATGTTTAGACTGGCACCATGCAGCATAAGTTCAAAGAGCTCTAAACACTTCCAGACATCTGAAACTCCTTTCCAGAGCTTTTCAATATCTTAAAAATTTGTAGTGGATTCTTCTTGAAACAGACAGATGAAACCAAGAATGTTGTACTTGCCTACATGGCCAGTGCTTCCAGGAACAAGAGCTTTAAACTCTATTCTTGCTTCTACTAATAAATTTTCTACTAAAAAATTTTCATTTTTTCTCATGATCACTAACAAGTGATGTTACCTTTTGTAAGTTTGTTTTCTCAGACAAAAGGGAATAAATGGACTAACCTCCATTGTATCTTGCTATTATTCTTATCTCCGTTGCTTTTTTTAAATTTTTTAAGAAATGTTACACATTTCAAAAATGGAATTGAAGGACATATATAGATGGAACCAGTAGAGTTAAGTCTGCATTACAAATATTAAAATCACAAACAGAACATAGGCACTAGGCCCTATGAGATCTCATTTTGACACTAAGGTTTTACTTCCCTCTTTCCTCGATGTAGACCTTTCAAAATACAATCATGCGTATCACTTGCACTTCAGCTTGATGGTGCATTTACTTATATGTGCAAGATAAATATGATTATTGCCATTAAAATAATTTTTAAAAAGGGACCACTTAGGAAGGGAGCGTGTCAAGAGGATGGAGCCAGGCTCTTCTCAGTGGTGCCAAGCAATAGCTCAAGAGACAACAAGCAGAAGCTGATGCACCACCTGAAGATGAAAAAGAACTTCTTTACTGTGCAGGTGACCAAGCACTGGAACAGGTTGACCAGGGAGGTTGTGGAGTCTCTCCCACTTGAAATATTCAAGAACCATCTGGACACAGTCTTGTGCAATGTGCTCTAGGGTGACCTTGCTTGAGCAAGGAGCCTGGACCAGATGACCCACTGTGGTCTCTTAACAACTTGACCCATTTGGTGACTGTCATTGTGTGAATTTTTTTTTATTTAGGGTGAAGTAGGATTCTTACCAAACTTATGTGCAGTCTTGCCAAGAAGTTAAAGTTGCAGTAGATAAACTTTTCCATATTTAAATTGCTAAGTAAGGACTGAAATCTGTAGGTAGTAGATTATATAAAATTCTTATATATTCTATTCTTAAGCTATTTCTAGTATAAAAAAAAGACTGCCATGCCTAGAAACAGCTGAAATACATTTTCTGTCACAGGTGTAGTGCTGGAGGGAGACTGGGGGAGAAGTGGTTTTTTTTAAGAGATTTTTTTTAGTATTTTGACAGCGAGTATTCCATTGGAACATCCATCTAGTCAAAACCAATTCATTTTGACAAAAATGTTGATAGAAAGAGATGGTTTTGCTTCCCTATATTATAATTTTTATATCTGATAAATACAGTTGACCTCACTTGATTGGCCTGTTCACAGTGGAAATGACCTACTTTATAATTTTTATATTACCTTTTACCTTTTTAATACTGTATTTGTGTATGGTAATTTTCAGGAAAACAACGATTTAAATATTTTCTTCATTATAAATGTATGTAAATGTAGAATTTTCCTCAGGATAAATTCTGATCCGCTCTGCCTACTCTGTTTGTAGGTATGTGTGCAGAGGTCTGAGTGACAGTAACTGGAGAGGAGACCATGCATCACAAGGGCCTTTAGGCCTGGGTTTTGACAACAGCAGAGGCCAGGGTGTTTCCCTAGAAAACTGCAATTTTCTTCAAATTTAGATGCTTGTATGTAGGTGCTGAGAGCATCAACAGTATAATGCTAGTGTATGGAATAACACTCCATTCTCATTGGACCATGATCCTTTGTCCAGCCTGATGGAGAACGTGTCAGATCTTTTTCCCCTCACGGCTTAATGTCCTTTCTACTACATTGGATTTCTGACTGGCAGCAATGGGATGTTTGCCAAATCTTTTACGGTAGAGTTTGGCATATATACACATACAGAGACATATGCATACATATGTAGGTATGTAGATGCAGCAATCATAACTTTTTTCTCATATAACTCTTCGATCACAGTCATCTAATGAACTTTAGTTAATATGCTTGTTCTCTTTTCATATCTTTTAAATATAATGAAATATTGCTGTAAAATACAATAAATATCATAGTTCATCAAATTTTTAATCAAATTAAAAAATGAAAATAAGGAATTCACAGAGGAATTGTACTTCATATATTATGACTTTCTCTTGCCTGGAGAAAAGGAGAATCAGCTGTGACCTTGTCACTTGCTACAACTGTCTAAAAGGAGGTTGTAGCAAGGTGGGGCCATCCTCTTCTTCCAAGCTGTGCCAGAGGAGGTTCAGGTTGGACATCAGGAAGCATTTCTTTACGGAAAGTTTTGTTAAACATTGGAATGGACTGCCTAGGACCATTCCTGGAGGTGTTCAAATAACGACTGGATGTGGCACTTAGTGCCATGGTCTAGTTGACTAGGGGGTGATCAGTCAAAGGCTGGACTCTATCTTAGAGCTGTTTTCCAACCTAAATGATTCTGTGATTATGTGAGGTTCTAGAAATCTTAACACTGCATTGCCAAATCAGTTTGGTAGTTCTGAATAGTACATACAAGGTGATTAGTGTTCACTGGAGAAGAAATCATAACTATTATATAGGTTGCTTGTGAGAATTCTGTGATTTAATTTAACTTCATGACTCTTAGTCATATGGTTCTAAATTAGTTTTTAGGCTTTAGTTGAGTTATTGCTTGCTTAGAAAGTACTTGCAGAAGCTTAAGTGGGGTCTGTTACTTCGCATACCTTGAAATATATATTCTGCACATTAAGCTGTCATAATTAGGGTGCTATATCTCTTTTAACCTCTTTTGAATTCTCAGTCTTTACTACTTGATTAAGAAAATGTTTCTTTCAAATTTATTTCACAAGTTAATAGATGGAGATGTAGTGGATTTTCTCAAAATGCAGTTTCCTTTGAGACTGTCTAAAGTACTACTTTCTTACCGTGTGGTCCAGCTCCCTGTGCATAAGATATTTATATACCTGTACTATTGCCTTCTGTTTGATTTAAACGTAATGATTTTGTTTGTCTTCTTTGAACCAAAAGCTACTCTTGGCTTCCAGTAGTGATGTGTACCGTGACAAGCAAATGGTAAAGAAAAACTGTGCTCCAAATATTTTACAAGCTAAAATTACTAATTAACATTAGTTAATATTTTGTTCTTCATGGAATTAAAGGAAATGGATTGTCCCTCACCAGTGACAATATTTAAGTAAGATGCATTTTTCTTTTGTCAGCAGACAAGGGAGGTCTGGTAGATTTAGAGCTCAGCTCTGTCTGTTTTCCTGCAGTTGAAGAGAGTGCTGAAGTACGTACCTTAACTAGCTTTTAATCTAATCCGTGTATAATTTACAAGTTCGTCACTATGAGGAGAATAGAGGTTGTATCATTTTGCTGTTTCCAGATTCTGCCATTTCTGGCACCACAATGTGCCATCTTTTGCTTCTCTGTGCAAGGAATGCTTTTCTTCTCAGTGCCATTTTCTATGTACAAAATTGTACTAAGATTCCTCAAAATTATTACAAGATATTAATGTAAAACATAATTATGCCATCATTAAACAGAGTTAGAATTGCACCAACTAGTCTTCAATGCTAAAGTTAATGTGGTGATCTCTTTTGTCAAGCAAGAATCCTGCAAAGTCCTTAGCATATGTACTATGCTGCATGCAAATAATGACACATTTATCCAGAATACTTTGCAAGAAATCTCAAAGCTGATCTGCAGCCAGGAATTAGACTTTTCTTTGAAGTTCAATAGCTATATAGTTATATATTGACATTTCACCTCTCATAAAGAAATTACTGGTGGTTATTTGTCATTCATGAAATTATGAAATTGGCTTTTGCATATTTAAATTACAGTGATCAAGTTAAAAGTTTTTAATGTAGTTAATTGTTAAAGTACCCTTCTAATTAAGAAAATTCTCTATTGTTCCCTGTTATTTCCTCAGGGTTCTAGTGAAGTTCTTAGGTTCTGATTTGTATTATAATGTTTGAAAATACCTCTCTGAGTAATGTCCAAGTTAAGTGATTTTTTTACAGAAAGAAACAAAACTTCACAAGTGGTTAATTTCAATCATGACTGTTTTAACAGTAATGAAGTTGTTAAATAAGTTCCTGAAGTTGAGAGGAGCATGTGATGTATGTCCTCTACTGTTTAAATGTCATAAATTACTGTTTGGTTTAAAACAGAGTTTAAGAGTTTACATTTGTATTGAAAAATCCTATGATTTCTTTAGAATTAGTCTCCTAGTTCAGCTGTGCCCTAAAGGGAGAAACCCCTCACCCCATGGCTAACAGACTATTTTTAGAAACCAGCTGCTGCTCTGTCACTGGGCTCCATGGCAACATGGAATTTTAATGAGGATTTTTCCCGCCATTGAAACAGGTGCGATCACTCCCCTAGCAGAAGACGAGCCATTGGTGAAAAGTCCTTACCTCGTTCCAAGATCCTCCAATCACTCCATGCCTTGGAGGCTGGACAGTGGGCAGTCCAGGGAAGAGCCAAGGGGGAGCACAAGCTGAGGAGCTGCTTCTTGCCTCGGACTAGCCATTGGTGAAGCCCGGCGCTGCGGTTTTTAGGCCTCCTACTCTGTCCAGAGATTTACTTAACCGATCTTGCTTTGGGTTAGCTGAAGCAAGCCCCAGCGCCGCTGATCTCTGTCCTGGGCAGATAACCAGTTTGGCACCAAGAGTCTCTGATCACTGTGATCCCGGTTTGCTGTCTTCATGTGAGAAATTTAATTCGGTTGTTTTCCAAATTGTTTTCTTTTTAATAAATTACTTTCTCTTTTAATCAACAACGAGAGTTGCCTTCATTCTTGACATTAGAAAAAGAACTTGACTGGAAACCACATTTTTAGGTACTTAGGATTGTGAGAGACTGAAATGTTAAATGTTAATAACTCAAAAGATTGGCCATTTGCAAAAGCAGTGGGTGCTTTGCTGAAGCCAGGTTTTCACCCCCCAACCTAAAGGGAGTTGGAGAGTTTTTGGGTGTGTGGTGATGAAACATCTGATTCGTGTAAGAATAGCCTGGATGCAGAGGGGGTGAGCCTCCACCACTGGATGATGGCTGCAACAAACCTACCTTTGTTAGATTAAGCAGTTGAGCCCTGCAATTGATTGTGTCCTTGATAACCTGGGAGTGACTTACACCTAAGCCTGGAGATAGTCACCCCTTCTGATAAGGCATAACTGTCTCAACTATGCTGGGGTGAGAAACAGCTGTCATGTGTTAGAAAGCGTTACAAACCATCAAAGACCCCTGAAGCATCCCTAGACTCATTTCTTGGGCCTTCCACCAGAGAACTGCACATGTGTTGCATCAGACAGTGTAAAACTCCCCCAAAGGCAAGGTACTTGGGTGTTCCCCCCTGAACCCATTGAACTTTAGTTTTCAGGGGTTCCCCTCAGCCCTGATGGATCAAGACTGCAACCCTCACTTTGACCAACAGACATCAAAATTTCAACAAGTCCCATTGCTGGATCCATGGGTGGTGACATCTTTCCTCTCCACTATCTACTCTTATCCTTTCTTTCTTTCTTTTCTTTATATATTTTCTTAATTGATATTTTTACACTTTTATATTGTTATATTTCTATAGATAATAACCAAAATGGCTAAATACCTCCTTTCCAAATTGCAACCAAATGGTTCTAAAATAAGCCTGCCATATATATATATATACATATACGTTCGTCATTCAGTGTAATTTCACTCTAAGCTGCCACAGGGGATCTATTACCAAGAACCGCAGTTACTCCTCCTTCAGGGTCAGGTTGTGGCAAGGACAGATAAAAGGAAAGCACACAGTGGACCTGTACCCAAAGGACTATTCTTGTGATTCATTTTGGCAGAGAGCCTTGATTTTTTTATCTCATTGGGAATATATAAATTTTTATTTTCCAGGGAAAATGATGCTTTTGAAATTTTTTATGATTCAATCAGTGATTTTCAGTCATAGGTTTTCTGTTTGGGAAGAAGGGTGGCAGATTCATTGGCATCATAATTGCAAATTGTTGTCTCTTTTTGGTATTTGATTGTTAGATTGCCCTTGGAAAGAAAGTACTTTGTTGATAGCAGATATATACATATACATGCCTGTTCTAGAATTCTCCTTAAAGTTCCACCTACCCACAACAAAAAAACCCCAGAATCTTTGTGCATTCCCTTGTCACACATGAGAAAGAACAAAAAGCTCTTAATTGCAGATCCTCTTGGAAGCATCAAGATTAAAATATTGTGTGGCTTTGTTGTGCTTCTCACTTGTAAATAAATTAATTCTCAGATTGAAAAAAATAGAAAAAGGAAGTGTCAGAATGCAAAAATTAATATTGAACAGTAGATCAAAAAAATTAAGTAACCGAAAGTAGCTGAAAGTACAAATACATATATCTTTAAATTTATTAAAAAGAATAAAAAAGTAATAAAAAATAGAATCTTTTCTTTCCTAGCATTCACTCCAGAGATTTGTAAGCTCATGCATATTATATGATAATACAGATTTTATGCAAATGTTTTCTCTGCAATCCGAACAATAACAATAAATATTTTCTGGGCCAGTGTGAAATACCTGATGCTTGTGTAAGCACTTGCTCTATTCAGTTTTCTTTCTGACTTATAATATTGGATCTTGTTTCTGTTACATCTTAATTTGCATAATTCACCTCAAATCCCTGATCACAAATATTTCTGCAAACAACACAGTATGCAGTGTGTGATATGAGTTTTAGTGAATCGAAATTCAGGTAGTATTTTCTTCCATAGTAAGATCACAACTAAAAGGACTTAATTTCCCAAGGAAAACAAATCATCAGGGAAATATTTGCATTTTACAGTTTACGTAAACTACTTTATACCCCAGAGAAAACAGAGTACTCTTCTTCCCCACAAGTCTTTAAAATTCCAACACATAACTCTGTAATTTGAGAAAGAATAGATCATTGCCAATGATTATTCCTAAGTGTATGTATCATTCAGCATCATAGCTCATCAAAATTTTTTTCCCAATTTTACATGGAGTTGAAACTCATTCGCAGTCCTGTGTTTTCATGCTTAAAAACTGTGTTTATCCTGTGTTTTTCATTAATACTATGAAGGGGAAAAATATGAATATCACTTTACAGTATAGAAGACTTGCATAAGAAAGAATAAGATTGATGGAAATGTAGTACATAATTGTTCTCATTTGACCAAAAAATGTGAAAAAACTTGGAAAGGAAAGCAATGCAACTATGTATTGGGAAAAAAAAAAAAAAAGAGTAAACAATAGTAGTATATGCTTAATTGTAAAGTTACTTGCTGTATTTATTAGGAAAGCTATGGGGTTTTGTATTCTTTTTTTCTTCAGGTCAGGTGGTAACTTGATAGATGTACTACATGAAAGCTTCTTCACAAAAGGTATAGTAAGATCATACTTAAACCCACACAAAAAAGGAGGAGAAAAAAAAAATTGGCAAAGGTTAATGAATTACACAATTGATGTAACAGATATTTCTATTTCTATGAATAATCTATTTATTTGAAACAGGTTAAAACTTCTGCCACCCTTTAAAGAATACGAAGTTTTGAAAGATACAAAATACCTCCTATTGGTTTTAAGTTATTAGTAACTGCATTAATGGCTAGTATTTCAAAAACAACATTTTAAAGTGAATAAAGAATCAAGACACCATCTACACATTTCCTCTTGAAGAACTTGCTATATATATAGTAATGTTTCTCTCTATCCTTAAATTCTTTCTGTTTAGACTTGTAAGCTGAGGCAGGAGAAATCACTTCAGCAATAATTTCAAAAATATTTCAATAAAAAGTTTTGCTTTTGTTTGTTTATAATCGTAACTTTAACCATTTAGACTGCATGTCTCTTGAGGATAAACTGGTTGTTTTGGTTTTTGTTTTTTTTTTACAGAGAAATAAAACTGCTGTTCCCCAGAAAAATCTGTTGTTTTGACACTATTAAAAATAGCTATGAAGCCAAGCTATTTGCAGATGTCTATATGGCAATCTATATTAGCACCAGTTATGAGAGCAGAGGAGTATTTGGCATTTGTACCCCTGAGTCTGATTGATGTTCACAAACATCCAAGTATTGGATAACTTCTTAAGTATGTAGCAGCCATTAAAAGGTCATTGAACATGAATCAGCCCACGTGGTAACAAAGATTTTCACAGTACTGTTCTTCCTAGGAGAACAGCATGTCTTGTTGGGCACAAGAAAGTCTTAACTGGTTTTGATGTTAATGAATCAGCCTCTGAAATAGTTTCTGAAATGGAAACAGATTTAATATAAAAGAGAAAGGAAGGCAGGTGGTAAAAGACAAGAGAAACAAAGCTAAGGAATAACTTAAATGATGGAGAAAAATTTGAGATAAGACAAAAAGTAATCCAACACCACAACAAAGATAAATAGATTTTGCCAGCAAGCGTGCTGTGCAGCGTTTCAAAAGCTCTATATCCTGATGATCTAAATAAGACACTTAACCAAAGCACGAGGTGGCTTCTTGGGGGTTTCCTACCCATAGAAACAGGGATACAGAAAGAATGGTTTATACCCCTATCATTGATCTTGGCACAAAGTCAAGATAAATAAAGGGTGCACTTTGAAATCTCTCCATGTAATAAGTACAGACAAACTGATACCTTCAGTCCATTCAACATGAAAAGATCAGTTGTGACTGAAAAGAAGATAATTTTATAGGAAATATTCAGCTAGATTCACTCAGAATCTGTTCTTTTGCTGTCAACAGATATTCACAGAGCCCTCTCAGAAGAAATTAATGTCATATTTTACCCATATTTTAGCCTTGTTTTTCAGAGTTATTTTTGCTATGTAAATAAATTACATAGTGTTTAAAACTTGTCAGCACAACAAACCCATTGTTTTTACTAGATTATAATTTGCACATGCTGTCTAACAGAGCTGACATGCTTTCCTGGGATCTGAAGGAATCACTTTGAGGTTGATCTAACTTGGAACACTTGTTCTCAATTCTGTCAGTACAAAAATAAACCAACATCAAAATAGCTGTAATGTTTGTTACTCAAATTATATAAGTCAACTGACAGTTGCTGAAGCCATGATTTACATCAATAACTACGAAATGCTACTGTAGTAAGTAGTTAGAAACCACTGGCACTGTTAAACATTAAGAATCCATTAGGCAGTTATTATAGAGATGTTGAGATAATTAACCAAAATGAACACTAATAATCTCTGGCTACCTAACCAACTATTTTAAGTATTTTAAAAAACTATTTTGGTGTCTTAGTTACAGCATCTTTTATAGCTGTACATTGGATTTGGATTTAAATCCCAGTTCATACTTTCGTGCTTTCTTTTGCTAGATGGAAAATTTTTGGAGTGTTTGCAAGTGGCTTATGCACTTGTTTTGACCAGGAAGCAACAAAGAAAGATGACACTCAGCTTGTTTTCTCTATGGCAGCTGCTCTTAAAATCTTTAGCTCTGTACTTGTACCATGAGAAAAAACGGGCAACAACCTAACAGAAAGAATAGGAAGAGCTTAGTAATGAAGAATTTTGATAAATAAACTACATTAAGGCTTTTTATTTGCTGAGGCTTTCAAAAGAACTGATTTTTTCATAACGAGAAAATGTCATTGATCTGTTGCATTAAGGCCTCAGCTAACCAAAACAATCTAATTTCAAGCTGTGGCCCTTAGCTTGACAAGGAAGGTCATGATACAGGGGTTAAGGCAGTAAAAAGAAAATAAAAGTGTGGCAAATATCCTATAAAATCTAAAATAAGTTTGTAAGATACTGGATGAAAGGAAAATAAGAAAATTAAAATGGTCATGCTCACGTTTTAATAAAGGGAAAAAATCAAAATATAAACATTATTTCCTCTTTGAAAAGAATATTGTTAATTACTTCTTTTGAGTGAATTTTGTGTGAAAATCATGAATAACATAAATAAGTGTCATGAAAAGGATTGTAGCACAGATTAGAACCCTCACTACTGGTTATTTGTATTGGTATAGAACAGAAGATTAAACTGGAACAAGCACTTCATTTCTTCTCCCTTTACAAAATGATTATTTTTCTACTTTGCCTCTCAGGCTTATCTTAAAATCTTTGAGCCTTCACAAATTAGTGTAACAGTTTGCACATGAAGCTGTGTGTTCAGTGAGAAAGATCACAGTGAAGAACGAAACGGTATAGTAGATCTGGCAAGAGGTTTTCCATGTATAGGATCCCTATGGAATAGTACATTGTTTTGGTGGTTGTAGTTACAGAGAAATACAATCACATGACTTGCCTCAGAACACTGTTTTTGCCACTGCCTAATGAGAAGTAACAAAATTTAAATTTTCCTACTCCTTGTTGTACAATTGATGTGTATAATTAAAGATTTAGATTTTTTGTCACTTTCCAATTTTGTCTTTCACAGATACTAAAGATTGATTTTAATTTCCCTTTCTTAGTATTATATAGTCTTACTGGGATGGAGCATTTTTGTCCAAAAGCAATTAAAAATGCAAAGTAAGATTCATATTTTTTGTATTTGGAAAAGAAGATGCAATTTTATTTCTTTAAATGATTTTAATGACACCAAATTTACAAAGAACATGTCAAAAGGGGTCAAAGTCATTTTCATATCAGATTAAAAAAATAGAGAAAAGGGGGGTTTTTTTGGTATTTATAAACTTAACATACTTAACACCAACAGGTCAAATAAAACAACAGTTTGACTCTTTATCCCAGGATACTTTTTCCAGCCCACCTATGAATTACCACAACTTGACCCAGCTTTCAGCAAAATCAAAGAAAGCATGAACATGTGTTAGAATGGGTTGTGGCTTTTATATTATATTATTTTATTTTATTTTATTTTGCTAGTTATTCCAAAGTAATTTCTTTTTTATTTTAAGGTAGCATGGTAGAAATTTAAACTGAAAAGGGCAGATTAAAAAAAAAAAATTTTTTTTGGATGCAGTGTTAAAAAGCTTATATTTTTTCTTTCCTTTGCTTTCCTTTTTATGAACTTACCAGGATATGAACTTTTTCCAGGATACTTTCCAAAAAAATTGCATTGTTTTTTATCTAATCTTTAGAATTTGACTTTGTTCCTGAGTGACCAAATATGTTTTAGTCATGATTAGGTCTGTTCTATAAAGTAACAGAAATGTTCATAATAGAACTGCTTGCAGAAAGATAGGTCTACAGATGTCTAATGCATATTTGCACTGCTAACACAACATAATTATTTAGGAATCTAAAACCAAATATCTAATTTCTTTGTGGTTTTTTAAGTATCAATAGAATTTTTTAAAGCAGCCCTTTGACTGAAATGTAAGACATTACTGGAACAAGTATTTTATTTCAGTTTTTAGTCACAGAATCCCAGGATGGAGTACAGTTTTGGAATATATTATGCAGGCCCTTTCTGAGCCCTCAGAGAAATCTTGTCATGTATTATAAGATGTCATGTCTTGTCATGTCTGTAAGACATAATACTTCATCCAAAGTACCTTTGGTTCTATAATGCTTGTGGAAACATTACATAACATGGCTTCTTAGCAGTCAGGGTATAGAATTTATCCATTTTAAATTAGTTTTCAATGTATACTGATAGAATCCTTTAACTTCCTTTTCTTACTTTCTTTCTCTTTTTTGTTTGGGTGGGGTTTTTTTTCTTTTTTGAAACCATTATTTTTGCTTTATCATTTTGAACTACAGAAACAGATCCTGAAGTTCCTACCTCGCTCAGGAAATACAATTCTATCAGAAGTTTGATGGATCTTGTTACTGCTCAAGGACACTCATCTAGAAGTGAAAAGAAATGGCCAAAAGATAAATGAGAAACCAGTCCAGAGGAGACATGGAATAGGATTAAAATAGGGATTGAAAGGAAAAGATGATATGCCTTTGTAAAATAGCTATCTAAATGACAATAATATAATGGCATACTTTTAATTGTCAAAGACTATCCTTGACTGAAATGCAGTTCTAAACTTAGTAAAGTGATTGTGTTATGGATTAATGAACTGTCATAAAACCAGATTTCAATAATTCATTTAAACTTTACAGATTCCAGAAATTTCTCTTACCTGGGATTGCCTACTAGGCATGTGTCCTATCTGGTAAACAACTGCTTTAGAACTGATTTCTTGCAGCTCTTACCAAAGAAACTGAAAAACTCCACTCTTTTTTTTTTTTTCCTAACTGTAATAATGGAGTATAAACTCCCCTGTATCAATCTCCAATTTTACTTTGTTCTCTGTAATGATAGAGGTTATTTTGAATAGATGTTTCTTTCCAGTAAAAAGCAAACCAAAACACTGCAAACAAAGAATGTCCATTTTCAGATTCAGAGAAACTCAAATGCATTTGCCTTGCTGAACAACTCCTTATTCTCAAACTTGAACTCCCTTTGAACAGAAATACTTTTTAGCATGACCCATTTTGTCATTGACATGTCACTTAGCCTCTTTGAAATGACAGTTTCTATATGCCCTTCATACTGCAGTTATTGAAAAGCTCTTTATTTTATTCAGAGCCCCCATCATTGTTTTGATTCATTTTTATCACTACTGGCCATCCCTGTCAAAACTTCCTAGGCCTAAAAGTAATCTTAGGAGGACTGGCAGAAGTTAGATTGAAGTCTTATATAATTTTGTTCTTCACTTTAAAGTATTTGGTCATTCAGTTGAGATGCATGATTACCTAAAATTCTTCATGCAAATAAAGACTGAATTCACAGAGTAGCTGGCATTTTCAAGTTTACTGGTAAGCCATTTTTACAGGGAACATACAGAAATGGATGAGAAAACAGAAAAAATATTTTCTAGAATTTTAATTATGTTGAGGATACTTCTACTGTCATGTAACAGATAAAACATTCAAGTATTGAATAGATTGGATATGGGTGTGCATGCAAATACTTTCCTTTTACATACTTAAAGATTTTTAACTGTCTTGATATGAATGTTAGAGCACATAGTACTGTACTCTATTCTACTCTAGTATTATACTCACAGTTATTATTATACTCATAATATTGTTCAAAGATATATGAGTATCTTTGCACTTTAAAACATCATAGCCTGAAGCAAAAGTTTCAGGGAACACCTGATACTGTATTCATCCAAGAAGCTCAAGCCCATTTCCATAATATAAGAAGTTATAGTAATCCTTAGTAGGAACAAAACCAGTTGAAAGTGCAGGATATTCACAGTTCATGAGTGTAAATACAAATAAAGTCACATGCTAACAACACAAGCAAACAAAAAAAAAGAAAAATGGACTCAAAAAGAATAGGTTTTAGTTTTGCTAGTGATCATAGAATGATAGAATGCTTTGGGTTGGAATGGACCTTAAAGATCATCCAGTTCCTGCTGTAGGGACACTTTTCACTGGACCAGATTTCTCAAAGCCCTATCCAGCCTGGCCTTGGACACTTCCAGTGATTTTACTGCTACTCTCCATACTACATACACACCAAAGCAAAAAATCTGTTCCACTCAGAAAGCCATTAACAACTTGACCAATTTCAAGTATATGTGTAATTCATGATTGGATGCTTGCCCAAAGATGTGAATAAATAGAAACTATCTTCATTAAAAGGAAATGCTTTTTAAATATAAAGAACTCAGGTCAATGAAACAAGCCAGAGAATTTTAGTGCATCTAAGTACTTACTCTGATTTAGATATGAAACATTACATTTAGTAGGAAATACCATTTAAAGTGGTTGATATTTTGTTAAAATATAATACATCTTTTCACAGTAAAATATTATGAAGTAGTTGGATACTGTGTCTAACTTTTAATGAGACAACAGGTCTTTCATCTTACTGCCAGTAAAAGATGCAGACTAGTAAGTAGCATTTTTCATTTCTAACTTTTTTTTTTCCTTACAATTACTCATAGATTTCTTACCTTCTGCTATCATCATGTTAGAACAAAGATGTGAAAAAAAAAAAAAAAATAAATGTGACATCTCTTCATCTGTTTGGAACTAATAATGCCTTCACAGCAAACAGTTGTTTTGGTACATGCTGGATACTGATGTAAAATAACAGTGGATGAAAACATATGGAATAGCTACCTAATTTGTGTGTGCATTTACTGACATAATTGGGTCATTCTTACAAGGTTTCCAGAATAAATTAATTCAGAGGGAAAATGTCAGATTATTTTAAATAAGAATGTTTGCTCTATAAACCAGGAAATAAAAATAGACTATTTAGTTTCTTTGAATAAAATTGTCACAGTTGAATGATACTTTAAGTCTTTTTATTACTGTCATTTTATTAACTTTCTATGCTCTAGAAATTTATTCTGTTCTCAGTAGAAAGCAGTACAACATATTCCATAAAAACTAACCAAAACCCCCTATCCAGCACCTAAATATGAAATATTATCGATTAGGACTGTAAATCTTCACCTAGGCAAGGAGAGCCTAGCCTCCATTGCTGTGCTGCCTCACAGGGTTTCTCTGGCCCCTCCACAAAGCTGCCCCTTTAACAACTGGAGTCTGCTTGCTGTGCTCCTGCTCACCAGCTCTACAGAGGTGTCCACCCCAGCAGATATCTAAGAACCCAATCTTCCCTAATCAGCGGTCCAAAAAATGTAACTACTCACCTATTGGAGAAGAAACACTGAAGGTTCTTCCTTCTTAAGGCACTCTTTACAAAGACCTGTATCCTTGAGGTGGGAACAAATGCTCTAACACTGCCATGCGGATGACACTATTCAACTCATGTGAACATGTGAACAGACACAAAAGGCTTATGCACAAGTATGTCCACAGATTCTTAACAATGTCAGGATTCAGGCAGCTGTGTATAACCAAAAGATTTTAGGAGACTGTAAAAACTTTGGTTTGCATTAAGAAATGTAATACTCTGCTCTGAAGCCAAGGAGGGTAATGGTAAACTTTCCCTAAAGGGAGGTCACAGATTTTCCAGGTAACATAGGCATATATTAAGTATATGTTCCTAAGGGTGAAAACAACATTTTAGCAAATATAAAGTTATTCTGTACTCCACATTTATGCAGATTAAGGCATTTGTAATTCGAATAGACAAATATCATAGGTTTCTTAATTGATAAATTTAGGGAATTAAATTGCAGTTCTAGCAAACAAACAAACAAAAAGGTAAAAAAACCTGATTCTTTTTTGTGTTTAGTTTATTTTTCATTTTATTTGTTAAACGAGATAAAACATGCAATAAATACATTATAAGTAGGGTAATGATATTATTGGTAACTACACATTAAAAGACACATTAGGAAATGCATTAAGACCCATTATTTTCTGATGTTATCAGTGCTGTAAGTCTTCTGCATTGTTTTCTGAAGTGAGCAAGTAGTTTATCTTGTGTCACTTAGTTTGGGATTTCATAACCATGTTGTTATAAAACTATGGCAGATAATGTTCAGGGCCAAAGAAAAAGAGTCATCAATCTGCTCTGCAAATAAATATGTGTATGTATATCTGTATATCTATTTATATATCTATATATCTATATATGTATCTATATCTATCTATCTATCTATGTATCTGTCTATCTATATATCTCCATATATCAGTTAGGGAATTCTAAATCTGTAATGGAAGTGTTCAGAAGACTGATAAATAATGGCCAGTTTTAAATTTTTTAAATTAATTCAGTAAATTATTTTATTATTAACTCTTTTCGTGCTAGTGGTTGTCTTACATGTTTTTAATTATTGTCACTATGTGGTCAATATTATTAATTCTCAACAACCATATCTGAAATTTACTAAATTAATACTGTTATTATTATGCCCTCGGCCCACTATACCATGGAAAAACTGAAACAAGCCCTTGGGTCACGTATAAATCATCCTGACCATCAGTCATTTTGTAGAAAAGTGCTACTTTCAAATGTTTGAATTAATTTTCCTCCCTATTAAGAAATAATTTCCTGAAATGTTTGAGAATAAGTGTCCAGTTACTGATATTATCTGAGGAAGGAAAAAAATGAAGAGGATTCATAATATTTTTCTGTGAGATAAAGATCTTTTTATCTCTACAGGCATGTCAGACCAAAAAAAAAGAAATCATAAATAGACATAGAGGGAAAAAAAAAAACCCTAAAAAACCTCAACACACCAGAGATAGGAATAGTTCAGTGCCTACTACTTGTACTTCTGATTAGAATAAGATTCCAGATATTGTGGTAACTAGGTTGCAAAATACAGAGCAGAAGCTGTGCTAGCATTTTCACTATAACTTCTTTCCTACATGGGAAAATTCCTGTGCACTTTATTAAGGGTAGCACTGAACACTTCACTAATAATAGCAGGCTGCGTGTTCTTTAAGAAAAGGTTTTGTCAGTTACTGTATTGGGTAAAAGGCTGTTTTGGTTCAGGTGGGAACACCGAGGTGCCTCCCCTGGGGAGCAGTTTTAACACTGTGGATCATGTGCAGTCCTCTGGTGGAAGGCCCTAGAAATGAGTCTGGGGGTGCTTCAGTGGTCATTGGTGGGTGGTATCTTAGTGTGATCAGTGATAGCTGAGCCAGGCAATTGTGCTCTTTAAGAACTGACAGAGACAGTGACCATGGACATGAATGTGAAAGTTACGGAATGGTAATTTCAGTCCTATGTATATATCAAACAACACATCATTCAACACAGAATTATAAAGATATTTGTTTTCTATCTTGAGAAGATCAGGATACGCAGATAAGAGAAAGTCCATAACTGCATTTTTTAAATACAATGTGCACAGACTAAAGCCCCTGTGAATATGTTTGATTATTTCAGAATTGGAATATGCTTCATGGGTTCAATTTCATCTCTGGATTTTTTGAAAGTATAATGCTTTCTGGATACTTCTGATGGGTTTGTGTGTATGAAGAAAGAAATATATATATGAAAAGCTGTCTTACCATGACTACACTTCACCTAAATACTAACAAGTTTTATTTCTTCAATGCTGGATAAAAAATGTAAAATGACATAAAACTTCCAAAGCTATAACGAATTGAAATTATGATCTAAATAACATATACAGGTTACTTGTGACACAAAGGGAGAAATACAGAATTGAAACATAAAGGACACCAGACATTTTGTAAGTATATTCAAGGAATTAGTGTCTCTAGGGTTGGAAGATATCGGTAAACTGCGTAAGTGAAGTACCTCAGTAGTTATTTGAACCTTTTATTTCATATATGATGGGAAGAGTCTTATGATATGTTGAAAGTGTTGAATTTAGAAGGGAAGTTAAAATTAGCCTTAGGCTATGCCTAGAGCTTGTAATATCATAGACATACCTTTAGAGCAACCACAAAGTTTCCAGACCTGAGAATTGTGAAGAAAGTTTTCTAAGTGTTAAATAACTGCAATACAACATTATAGTGGGTCAGCTGCAGACTGAGAGCCTGAGGCTTGGTTTATATTACAAAGTTTTGCTGCCAGAGCCATATCAGCCTGCGCTAGAACAGCAACAACAAAGAAAACAGCAGAAACCCTCCGTGACACCTGTAGACTGGCAAGTCCTCCACATAACGGTGTCCACAGAAGAGAATTTATGGCTGCGCAGAGAAATGCAGTGCAAGGCATGTAAGAAGGCAGAAGTGACGCAGTTTAATGATAGGAATATAGTGATGATTTTTAAAGTGTAGATATGTAGAAAAATCTAGGTTGGTGCAGACACAGGGTGACCTGGCCCCCCAGGACCCACTTAAGCTTTGCTGCCCTTAGAGTTTACAAAGTTCTCCCTGAAAACAGTTTCTAATCGTGAAGTGCAGTTTTTCCCAGCTGCTGCAGTTGCAAGTCCAGACACCTGCCCAAAGCAGCCCTTTCCAAAGCGGAGCCTCCACCTTCAGCAAATGCTGCCAGGCCAAAGAGGGAGTCTACTCAGGTGCGCTGACCTTCTAAAGGGACAGGCACCGCCCAACTGCCCTGCAGTTCCAGTTCTGATCATGCCATTGAGCTTTGAAGAGACAGTAACAATTCTGGGGCACAGATAGATATGGAATACAATAACATTTTGGGTTATCCAGGATACCCCAAGATCTGGTTTTCCCCTACGATATCATATCTCATATTTCTAAAAGGAATTTTGCTAAAACCATCTCACAGTTGACTCAAGCTATTATCCAAATGAAAACTCTGGAATTTGTATTTCCCAATCTTTTATAAATTTAGAGATAATTATAGGCAAACCCCGTGTGTTTATTTTTTATGAAATTTTTATGTATTTTTCAGTATACCCTGAATTAATTACATACTTCATTTTAGCTACTTTACAGTAATTCAGCTATAAGCTAAGCAAAGAGTCCCTGATGCTGTGATTACTTCCATATAGCAAATATTCAAATACATCTCTGGCAAATGTTAAAATATATTCTGTTAAACTTGAAGTTTAACAATAATAGGGGTAAACAACAGAAAAGAAAAAAAAGAGGGAGATAAAAATTTTCAATTACTTTCATATCTTACTTCGATTGCTAAGAAGTCAAATTATCATTTGCTATTATCATGTAAACTATATGAAATAAAATCCATAGGCATAATGACGGAGATTAAGAAATTAATATGACTCATGCATCCTACAGTAGAAATGATAGACTTTTTGAAAAGCAATGGTGATTTCAAGTGTTGGGGTTTGGGGGAAATGGGGCAGGGGCAGGAAATTCTGTGGAGAAATCACAAGTTTCATTAGCTCTTTAAAAATTATTCTTTCCCTATACAGTTACAGTGACCCTAATCGGAATATCATTGTACATGAGGAGTTAGTGATCCACACAGTGGTGAACCTGAGTAGGCACAGGCCTGTGCTCTGTACATGTGTGTCTTGGCCATCAGACATGTTAGTTCTTTACTTCAAGATAAGCTCAGCCAGCAAATCCTGATGGAGAAGCCTATAGCTAATCCCACTGGTTACCAGTGATTATGTCACCTGTGTATCTTTCTTGAAACAAAGCAGCATTTTCTCATGTGGACACTTTTACTTGACAGTAAAAATGATTGATACAATTGTTTTATACTAAGAAAGTCCTAGAAGAGCTCTAAGTACCAAAATGCTGGTGAACCTCTCTGTGGAGAGGATCAGGGCAGCCTTGCTCTGATCAGAGGTGCCTTGTCACTTGATGCTATCCACTTCAGGGTTCCCAGAATATGAAACAACACAGGATTATCTCTGCTATTTTTTTTTCATTCTAATGTTAACTCTCATAGAAGTTATCAATACCTTTTGGAATCTACAATCTGTCGTTTTTACTCATAACAGACACTAGCCATAGTGTATTACAATAATCATAGCGAATTAATTCACCTATAACATACTTTTCTGCAACCAAAAGAAATGAGAAAATGTGGTTAGTAGATTTTACTGTATAGCATAAAAAAATAGTCTTAATATTGAGTTTACACTTTTAATGCATCTTATGATAAGCAATTTAAAGCATATTGATAGTGAACAGCATCATTCTTACTTTCTCAATAATTGAAGTTGGGTGGGAGAGAAAACCCAATTCTTAGTTTAGCAGCTATGGGAAAATCTCCTGTCCTCAAATATATGTTTTCTGGTCATATTCACTTTCTGAAGAACTCCATTTCAGTATCACTTCAAGGCACTTAAAATGGTATTTTTCTTACTGTCTTCTAGTTTCCAGTCAGAAGATATTTTTTCAGCCTTATTTTTAATGATACAAGAAACATGAAAAAGTTATCTCATGTACAGCTTAGTTTTAAAGCAGCTCATCATGTGAACTTGCTTGTGAGGTAAGTGTTTTAGTTTTAATCTGCACATAACAAAATTATTAACATCAATTTAAATCTATAGTTGGGGGAAAAAAAACAAAAATAAAACCTTAACGCAAATAAAAATTTAAAAATATTTATTAGTGGGAAAGATGATTATTGATAGACATCAGCTGAATTTTGAAAATTGTGTCTTGAATAAAACCAGTCAAAATCAGACAAGGTTATTCAGTATAAGTTCAAAAACCTGAGATATCTAGAATAGCCAAAATGCAAATGAAGCATGACGCCATTTTTCCCCATTAGTTTGCATGGATATTTTCTTCTCTATCTCGAGTTAGTAGATTGGCAAAAATATAAACTATAATAAATTTTATGACACTTTCCTAGAAAGCTTTAAAAAAATCCCACACTGCACCAATGCATTTCACTTGTCAAATTGTCACTACTTCTCTTTTGAAAATGAGTAAGAAACTCAGCAAATCTCATCCCTTGTTTGAGGAGAAGCATTATTGTTTCATTTCAGTTTCCTTATCTACAACAGTATACAAACTCCTGTCTGAAGCCCTGAGTATCTGTAATGCAATAATATGACCTCTTCAAACCTGTACAAAATTAAAGGCAAAAGTCAATCTAGGATCTCATGAAATATCAATAAGACAATATAGTCAGAATATTTCACAATTTGCTAGTGTTACTTTGTAACAATTTTCCTAAATATTGCTAATGTAAGCAAGTGACAATTGACAACTTTTTCTCCTATTTTGCAGTTCCAGGCTGGACAGACTGGTCCAGGTGCCTTATAAATTATTGGAATAGTACTCTGCTGATACTACTTCTTGACTCTTTGTTCATTGGGTTATAATAGAATTAAATATAAACCCATCTCTGTCTGTAAAACTAACAAGAATCTTCACCCTGGAAGACATGCCAAAATATATTCTAGGTCAGACTGAGTGAGTGGGTCTGCCTTTTACCTACACATCATGTAATTATATTAGTAATTGGCACAGATGACAGTATAAATGTTACTACTGTAATATAAAAGTCTCTGCAAAGAATGGAAGAAAGAAATAGTAGTAATAATAATAATAATAATTTAAAAATTGAAGATATATCTATGTAAAATCATACAAGAATTAAATGAAAAAATAGAATGCCACTCTTAATGCCTTGTAATGTCATATCACAGCAATGAAATGTTTACTAAGATTTAGCCTACCTGCTTTCTAGTCTCCATATTTTTGAAAATGCGACATGAGATATAAGACAACAACATGGAGAACAGCTCTGATTTGCAAAGATGTCAGACAGACTTTCTGATAGAGAGGATAAAAGTGAAATTGATGCCTACAGGGGAAACTAGAGAGGGGGAAGAAAACAAGAGTTGAACTTTTTTTTAAAAAATGATAGTAGAATTGTAATTTCTGTCTGGATTAAAATAATGAAGATTTAGAACTGTGTTCAGACTAATTGAGACGAGCTACAGCTCGGAGCATAACAGTAAAGCATTAAATATTCTATTGTTTCAGTTTTTTGAGAAAAAAATGCCTAAATATACCTTTGGTTAGTGTCATAGATATGATGCTTGTTCAGGGAATGGAGGAAATCTAGAAAACAGAGTGGTTTTTTACCTACTTCATAATGAATTTTGCTGAGTTATCTACCATCTTAAGAATGCTGTAAGTGAAGATGCACAGTGCGTAGCACATTTATATGAATATAGATACATCTATATGAACACGCACTTCTGCTTACTGGTATTCTCTCAATAAATTAGATGGCTAGGTTTAGTCTGCATGTCTAATAACAGTCTCATTTCAAAGTTTACGGATAAAAGTACAATGACCGAGGGGAAATGTAGAATTATTTCTCTAATTGTTTTGTGAGCATGCGGCTTTGGCAGATTGTGTATACAAGTGTTACCGACTGTGGAGCCTGGCATTCAAGGGCAGCTACGGGCAGATAGGGTGTCTGAGCCCAGCTACTGGAGGGATATATGTATATGTATATGTATATGTATATGTATATGTATATGTATATGTATATGTATATGTATATGTACATGTATATAAATGTGTGTGCATATATATACACACTCTTTTTTTTTTTTTTTTTCTGACTGACATCCAGTGCCATAAAGCAGAGACTCACAAACTCCTTAGACATCTTAGATAAATCAACAGAGCAGGAAAACATTCGATACCGTAAAATAATCTAAACTTGAAAATTCTTATAATCAAAGTCTGTGTATCATTGTAGAGAAATACATTAATTTCCCAACTTCTTAGTATGCCATCATGTTTTTCTTGAAATTGAAAGACTATGATGTTTATCAACATGCAGTGGTGTTTGTTCATTACGTTGATTTTTATTACAGGATCCCACAATTTGAAATAATTATGAAAGAAACAACAGAAACAGATTTTTGATTGTTCATTGTTTGTGGCATCTGTAGGAAATATGTCGGCTTGACATCAACTGTTAACAAGCTTTATTTAAAATTTAGGGAAAAACAGTTGTAAATTATAAACATTGTCTATAATAGAGCTTTGTAGTTTACATAATTATATTCTGTGAAAGAAGAGAGGCAAGCTTGGTCTGACTTCATTTTTCCGTTAGAAAAGATTCAACTGTCTTCATCCCATGATACCAGCTGCACTGCGCTTTGTATGAGATCACTGTGTTTAATTTCAATAGCCTGCAGAAAGAGTTTATTTTTTAAGTCCTGTCTTTTGCAGATGTGCCAAGGGAAAGATAATTTTGGTTTCTCTAATCATATGCAGAAAGCTAGCCCTGTTCTTAAGCTTTACTTTGTATGGTGCTTCCAGAATAGCGTGTACAGAAATCATAGTTTCAAATTGAAGTACATTTTAAGTCAGTCTGTTTCCCAAAAGGATTCTCCAAAAGTACTTAGAATTTGTACTAAATATGAATATTTTTTTACTCATGGGTATACTAAGTGCTATTTGAAAAGAATGTGTGTATAATCACTTTGCAAATATAAGACCAATATTTAAAGAAAATGGTGTTAACAGGTGATGGCAGGAACATGAAATTTGACTCAACAAAACTTTTAGACACAACACTCCTCTTACTTCCATCAAGAACTTTCATTACTGAGCCCAGCTTTACAGTGAATACAACAGAACAAATTATCCTTTTTCAAGCTAAATTCTCATCTTGCTATTCTAACTTAGGCAAAATATTTATGAAACAAAGCCTATGAATCTGCAAACTTTAACTCCCTTTAATTATCTGAAGGTATAGTGTATGTATTTCCCTCTTCACAAATGTGTAAAAATAAGGCCATAGTTTTATTTCATATTTCCATTAGGCAAGGGATAGTATTTAAAGTAATGGCTCTCAGAACTACAATTCTGTCCTGTGAATGTTAAATGAAGGTTTTAAACTTCTGTCTTGGCAATACAGCTGCTCAATTAAATAATTTTACACAAACTTTTCTCATTTTAACGGAAAATCAACTTTAGATGAATTATTTCTTAAACTTTGGGGAAAATTGGCAAAGTGTTAATTAATTAACTAAAATACCCAATTGTCGAAGCATTTAAGATATTCAAAATGTAAAACTACCACATTTTATTTAAATAAATTAATAATCAGTAACAATCTGAAATGTACTAAGATTAAAATAATCTCTGTGATTTTTTTCTGTATGGCAAATAAATATTTCTGATTGTATCTTTCTTTTTTTGAAGGCAAATTAATTACTATTTTTATTAACAACAATCAAACTGAGTTCATATGCATGTGCTTGGAAATAATTTGAAATTATCTGGTTAAGATAAGGAAAACAGATTAGATTAAATAAAGGGAGAGCAAGGGAACATTCAGTTAATTTTATTGTATGGATCGGACAGCAAGACACACCTGCACCTAGTGACAAAAAACTCCAAAGGATTCACAACAAATATGAATAGCAGCAGTAAATGCAGCTATATATAAAATACAGTACAATCATAAAGTTATTATGTGAAAATACTACATTAGCTTGTGCAACATCAATAACAAAGTAAGCTTTCTAATCTTCAAATATTATTTGTGCCTTGAAATGAAGGAGCAGAGAAATAATGAGACCATTTTTTAATGTTAATCCTTTCTTAGAAGATTAGAAAGTAAAACTACCCAAGCAGAGCCTGACTATTTCTTAGAGCAAGCCTTTAATCACATTATAATGTAGCTGAACACAGCTTGGTCGGGTGCTTATTTAATTATAATTAAATGCTTGCAACACATATGTCAGTGACAATATCCCTATTGCTAGACATCAGCACTAGCATATATGTCTAATGATGATTCCAGACTCAAGCTGTAGGGAAGTATCTTGAACATAGTCTCCAATGGATTATATCTGAGAAAAGAAATTGGAAAGAAAAAAAAAAACAAACAAAACAACCTTAGTATTGGGAAAAGTGACGGAGTAACAGCCTGAGACACCTATAGACTTTGTTGGTACATAGATTTATCATTGAGAAAATTTCTCAAATTGAAGTGTTCTTTGCATTTTAGATTATTACTCTCAAAAGTTCAAAGCCCTAGTCTAGTTTAGGTAGAATAGGTATTCCAGTCTTAATCCTATAGAGATGCCACATCTACTGTTAAATTTTCCACCATCCTATGGTATAGCTCCTCTCATTTTTATTCAGAAAAAAAATATTGAAATATCTTAGTTTAATCGAAGTTTTAAATACGAGTATTTGAAGTTTTGCAGATGATTCTCCTCTTCCAGCTTCAGTAATAACCTGGAGGTGTTTTTATAAAATCATTTTACTTCCCCCTGAGGACTAAACTGTTCCTGTGTCACAAGGAAATCTTTGATTTCAGTGGGTTTGATAGTGACATAAATAAAGTTAGTGAAACAGCAAAGAAATGCCACAAAATCTGGCAGATCAGAGAAATGTATGTGTAAGTAGACTTACAATAATCTGTAATCAATATAAAGAGCTATTTGAATCAACTGTCTATTCATCATCGCTTAATGCACCTAAGACATGGTATATGCCAAATTGTCTAAAGGTGTAGACAGCTCTTTCAGAAAAGTCTATGCAGAACTTCCTGCAGGCTAGCAGATGTATTAAAGGCTTACTCTGAAGGGTGACATCTGGTAGTCACTGATCTACAACAGTTCAACACCTACTGTTGAATGCTGGATGTCCCCTAATTATCATGGGACTGATGCTGTAAATACTATGTGTGCCTTCTTCAGATAAACAAATCATTCCAAGGAAGATAAAGTTTCTTTTCATATTTCTGAATTGCCTCACTGCAGCATCATTCAACCCTACTTAGAACAGTGTATACAGGTGATAGTCTGCAGTCTTTACCAGGCTTGGTACTTCTTTGTTATGTCACGTACATAAGCTCCCACCAGGCTTTAACCTTCTCCAGAGGTATTGTCTGGGCTACAAATAGGCTCTTTGGCGCCTCTTGGCAACGAGTCTCCAGTCAGAGAGTTACTAACATACTGTTCTGGTGACAGTAGTTGTAAAGCATGTGGGTGGTTAGACCGGTTTTATGTGGCTGGTCTTTCCATTGGTCTAGCCTGATACTAACTCTTGTTTCATACTCCAACCCCAAGGCATCTTACCTGTTATGTAGTGGCACTTCAGGAGGAAGGGGAGGATTCCTCCTGCGACGAGCAGAGACAAGAGTTATGTGTCCTTTGTCTCGTGAGTTGGCTGAGTCTGTGTTGTGGGTTGACCTTGGCTGGGTGCCGGGTGCCCACTCAGTCACTCTATCACTCCCTTTCCCACTGGGACAGGGGAGAGAATAAGATGGAAGAAAAACCAGCAGGGTGAGATAAGGCAGTTTTATTACAGCAAAAGAAAGAAGCAAGCAGAGATCTGCGCGCGCAAGAGCCGAAGAGGAAAAAAAGAAATCAGTCTCTACTTCCCATCAGCAGCGATGTTCGGGCACTTCCTGGGAAGCAGGGCGTCAGCAGGCATAACGGTTCTTCATCCCCTCCTGAGATTATATATCTGAGCTGACATCATATGGTGTGGAATATCCCTTTGGCTGATTTGGGTCAGCTGGCCTGCTTGTGTCCCCTCCCAGGATCTCTCCCCCTCCCATCCCCTTTGGTGGGGGAAGGAGTGTCAGGGGGACAGCACTGCTCGGCAGTAGCCAAAACACTGCTCTGTTATCAACACCCGTCCAGCTACCAATGCAAAGCACAGCACTGTAAGGGCTGTGAGCTTTACCTCAGTCAGACCCAACACAGTCTGTCACCTCAGATTTAGAAGCTTACCATCCGTTTGCAAAGTCTGAAGTCAGGGTTCTCACTCCGCTTCTAACATTTGTGGATTTGACAGGTGGATCACTTGGTGGATAAGGCAACGGCAGGATGGTCGCACTCAAAAGAGTTGCATTCTGTGGCTTGATGTCTGGGAGGATGTCAATGACAAGTGGTCTTCCTCAGAGGTCTGATTGGGACAAGAATTATTTAAATTTTTGTTAGGGACATGGACAGTGGGATTCACTGCACTTTCAGCAAGTTTGTGGATAACACCAACCTGTGTGGTGCGGTTGATACTCTAGAGGGAAGGGGGGGAAGTGATATCATCCAGAGGTAGCTTGACAGGCGCTAGCTAGATGGGCCCATGCAAACCTCATAAAGTTAACAAGGCCAAATGCAAGATACTGCACCTGGGTTGAGACATGCCCAAGCGCAAGTACAGCTGGGCAATGAGTGGGTTGAGAGCAGCCCTGCAGAGGACTTGGGGGTATTAGTGGCTAAAAAATTATATATGGGCTAGAAATGTGTGCTTGCAGCTCAGAAGGCCAACTGTATCTTGAGCTGCTTCAAAATAAGCATGGCTAACATGTCAAAGGAGGTGATTTTCCCCCTCTACTCCCCTCTCATAATGCCACCTGGAATACTTGATCCAGCTCTGAGGTCCCTAATGTAAGAAGGATATGGATGTGTTGGAACAAGTCCAGAAGAAAGCCACTAGATCAGTAGAGGACTGGAGTACCTCTCCTGTCAAACCTCTAGGTTTTGTTCAACCTAAAGAGAGGGTCTGGGGCCACCCCCTAGAACCTTCCAGTACCTAAAGGGAGCCTAGAAGAAAGCTGGAGAGGGACTTTTTACATGGGCATGTAGTGATGAGAAAAGGGGTGATGGCTTTAAAATGAAAGAGGGGAGATTTTGATAGGATAATTAAGAAGAAATTCTGTACTGTGAGGGTGGTGAGGCACTGGAACAGGTTGCCCAGAGAAGCTGTGGATGTCCCATCCCTTGAAATGTGCCTCAGCCTAAGCCTCAGGGAACAACTTCAACTTTGCAGGTCCTGGCACTCATGAGGGTCTTCAACCACACTGCTATGGTTACAGAGCAAGGGAGGTGGAGCTTCAGTGTTGAATATTCAATACTGTTATAGAATTGTTGTGGGTGTGGCTGGCGAGGGGCGGTTTTTGACAGGGAGCACTGAGACACAGGAAGAGGAATTTTTTTTTGGTTTGCCCCATTCGTGGAAGGGGAGTGGTGTTGTGCCCTTTAAAAACACGGAGCAGAAATGGAGGGAGCTCTTCTTGCACTTCCTGGCTGCAAGGCCCCAAAAAGCTTTCTCAACGAGACTATTAAAAGGGCTTATGGTTTTTGATGTACTGTGAGTTAGACACACAGAAGAAATATTCTCAAGAGGTCAAAATAACATCTTGCCTTTTTTCCAAGGGGGGCACATGCAGTTGCTTGGGAACAGCAGCCATCTTGTTTTGTTCTTGCCTTTTTTGGTTAAATGATGCCCTCTTTTTTACAATTTTCTTTTTATTGCTGTGTTTATTGCTATCTTCTTTAGTAAATTGTGATTCTGGTGTTTTTAAATTCTCATCGTTTTTCTTTGGTTTTCCCCTTCACAGTTGTGGAGGAGGGAGGGAGGCATTCAAGCAGTCTTAACCTTTTCCCCACTGAGGTTTTTTTTTCCTTTAAAACCATTACACACACAGTATCTTCTGGAAGGAAAACTCAGCCAAACATAAGCAAGCCAGGCAGTTCCTGAAGTGCACTGATGATAAATTTCTCCTCCAGCCACTCAGTTTTGCATTTTCTGCTAACTCGATGAGAATGCCCTCTGACACAATGTCCAGGTCATTACTGAAGAGCTGAACAGTGTTGGACCCAGTACTCACTCTTGGGGTACACCACTATTTACTTGTCTCCAACTGGACTTTATGCAACTGTTCATAAAACTCAAGGTGCTGCCAAACAATCAATTTTTAGTTCACCTCACTGTCCACTTACCTGAACAGTACTTTCTCAGCATGGCTAAAATTCATAGCTATAAAAAGGAAAAACAGAGCACTGGCATCGTTATCTTCATTCTTTTTTTCTGAAGCAATTACAAAATTTGGATTTCATATTTAGAAGACCTTTCTTTTCTCTTTTTCTTGACTAAAGAATTCTCTTCAGTGTTTTCTCTCAAGTAGTTCTAGTTTTGGAGTCAATCCATAAAGAGTTGTCAATGATACGATTTGACAGTCCCACACATTCAAGAAAAAAAAAAGAAAAAGGACCCAATATCATCTACATGAATCTAAAAATAATAACCTTGGGTATTATTCTGCACTTATAAATCAAAAGCTATAGTACAACCTTGGAGCAAGCATGAATGATGCTTTAGCCTTTTTTTTTCTACTCCACCTTTATAGAAGTGCAGTCTCTTGTCCTTTGGTTTGTTATTTAGTTTAAGGACAAAGGCAAGTAACTGAAGACATAAAGCTATTGTACATTGATCTCATTGCAAAAGAAGAAAAGTTTTCTAAAAGTCTGTAGCATTTTTGGGTGTATCTTTAAAACAAAAAATAGACTTTACTCTTTGGTGCTTTTCAGCTAGTAACATTTTCACACATTTCAAGACTTGTCACTTGTTTACATTTTCAATTTTTATTCTAATGACTGTTAGATAAATGATTGACCTGTGTATGAAAAAAAAGAAAAAAGGGTTTACTTGGGGTAAATGATAGTCTAGAGCATTTTCAAAGGGTTGTCTGAATCCTCATTCTGCAGATCTATTATGACAGACTGATGTCAGTACCTCACATTTGGCTCAGAGGTACATGTAAGCAAAAAAAGCAAACCAATCTGGCTTCAGACTGACTGTTTTAATCACCAGCTGGCTAAGACTCCTAAACTATACATTTCCCGAGGAAAGATTATAGAGTAGAAAGCCCTAATCCCCATACCACCTCCAGATTCTCATGAATTAATGCATTAGTTCATAAATAAATTACATACTCAAACCTCTGCCTAAACTATGTTCAGTCATTTCCTTGCATCCCTATGGGTAGCTGAGTGTTCACTCAGTTCTCTTTAATTACTAGTTGACATCAGAAGGAACACTGAACTTTCTCTCTTCCCTCTCCCCATATGTACACTACACACTGATATATTTTTAGTAAAACCAAAAGAATGGATGGATGGTAATGAATGGGCTACATTTTTACTATTTCCTGAAATAACACGTACTAATTATTGAGATGTAAATGTTAAAGGTCATATTATAAAGGCAAAAAGATAATAATACTTAGGGTATTACAAGTTTAAAATGGTGTTTTTCTCTTTTTCTCTAAATTTTTAGGGTTCAGTAGTGCAATATTTTCTAATATTTTTTCATATTTTACACTATCTGCTAATTAAGGACAAATCTGTCAGTATTCAGTTACTCAGTTCTCTGGAAGAGTTAATAGAATAGGCAGCCTATGATATTGATAGGCACCATTTCATTCACTGAATGTCTTAGGAAAGAGTAACAAAACGAATTCTTTGTACCCATTTGTATTGTCAAAGGCTGGAAGAGATTTGATAATTTAAACAACAATTTTACTGCGGCTCTCAGACTGGGGAAGAAATTTCAAGTTCTGTGAAGAAGTAGAATTTCATGTGCTTTCCCTTTGTTAACATCTACTACATGACTTAGGCACCTCTACAAGGTTGGTGTTTTTTCCAGGCATCAAATTATTATGCATTTACCAGGAAGCCTGAACAAGAAAATTAACTAAATAAAGGTTCTTTTCTCTTTCCAAGATAGATCAAGAAATGCTTCTAGGTTTTTTTTAGTAAAATAAATTAGTAGAAAAACACTACTAAGAACTTAATATAATGTCTTAAGATTATCCAACCAGTTTCATTTTGAGCCACAAATAACTATATTCTATTGGATGAGGCTGAGAAAAGTCAGTGGATACTTAAAGAGATGGGAGTATTTTTCAGAAAGAAGAGTAAAATAGGTGACATTAACACCTGCATCCAGGCTTTCAATCTACAAAATTAAGATGATCTGAGGACTGGATCACCTCTCCTATGAAGACAGGCTGAGAGAATTGTTCAAGCTGGAGAAGAGAAGAGAAGGCTTCGTAGAGATCTTACAGCAGCCTTCCAGTACTACCTAGAGGGGACTTTAGTAATGAGGTCTAGAGCCAAGAGATATGCCGTGAAATACATGGCAAAGGGATTTCCATGGGCATGCTGGCCTGTTGCTAGGTTTTCAGAGGCCAGATGACTACTATCACTGCAATCAGAAGGTGGAAGAGGGAGTGATGCTAAGGTATCACAATTCTGTTCTGCCCTTGCACAAGACCCACAATCTATAATCCCTCTCTTTATAACTTTCAGTGTCTCTCATTCACATATAAAGTGGCTGACCCACTACCATTTATGGCAGCAGTAACAGATTATTTGACTACAGTTTCACCTCTGCTTCTCCAAAAAGTATAAATTGGCATTTGAAATCCTCCATGGCAAAGGATGAGGATACAAGCACCTTGCAAACAAGTTGACATGCTTGTTCCTCTCTCCTCCCCAAAGCAAGGACAACTCCTTGGTAATATTTGAGTCTCTGACTGCATTATAGTATACCTGGGAACACTTGTACATAGCACTATGTACAACTGACTGCACCCATGGTGGGTAGTTGCAACTTGATGATCTTTAAAATGATACCTTCCAACCCAAACCATTCTATGATTTTATGATGTAGAAGTCCTGAATTTCTGTTACTAGGATGATACAGATGAAGATATGTAGAGAGATTTTGTACCAATATCTGCTTGGACAATCTCTCTGTATTCCTCCAAGACTACCTGCTATCCCCTCCACCTTCTGTAGACTTCCTTTTTCTGCTTGAGTTTATACAGGAACTGCTTGTTCATCTACACAGACTTCTTGGCATTTTTGCCTGACTTCCTCTTTGTTGGGATGCATCACTCCTGAGCTCAGAGGAGGTGATTCTTGAATATCAGCCTGCTTGCTTGGGCCCCTTTCCTCTCCAGGGCTCTGTCTCATGGCACTTGACCAAGCAGATCCCTGTAGAGGCCAAACTCTGCTCTCCTGATGTCCAGGGTAGCAAGCTTGATGTGTGCTCTCCTTGCTGCCCTAAAGATCTTGAACTCTATCATTCCATGCTCACTGCAGCCAAGGCTGCCCTGAGGTAATGGACTTCAAACAATTTTTCACATTTGCATGGCAGATGAACATGAACAGATGTGACACTCAAAAAAAACCCACAAAAACCAGTAGTGGTGAAATAATAACTACCATATGTTTTCTAGAAATTTCTTCATTAAAATTCTACAGAGACTGTGTAATTAATGAAATTCAACTTTTAGATACAAATTCAGTCTGATGTTATGTTAAACAGAGATCCCCATTTGATATATGTGATCTCTGATAAAGATCCTGCAGATCAAATTTAAGCCCTAAGCTTATCCACCTTTTTCCAGTAGTGATGTAGCAACATTAGGAGTAATATCAAAAAAACTCAAGCTTTTTGAAAGCTGCCTTGTCAGGCTGTGACTCAATATATACACATATGCAGAACTCTATCCTATGCAGCCTTTCATCAGAGCTCACCTAATACTGAACATAGGTAGACTGGCAGATATTAGCTGATTAACTACAAATTTTGCAAAATTAATTCCAAATTTATTTTTTTAATATGTTACATTTTTAATACATGAACATTAAAAAGAGCATTGAAAGAACTTATATTTTTAGTTATTCTATTTTAAAGGTAGCATAGATGTGCTGTGATTAAAATAATGACTAAATATGTTTTCCTAACATCACTGAAATTTAAGCCTCACATTGGTTCAAATTACATACTGTGTATGACAATGGATACTGAATACCAATTGTACTGATTTTCACTTTATTATTCCAGCCTTACGGTCATGTAAATGGAATTACAGATGGACCCACAATTTATGATGTTTAAATCTAGTTCATATCATGGGAATTCTTATTTTTCAAAAATAATATTAGTGCATTTCAAATCCTTGAACCATAGGAACTGTGCTTTTATTTCCTTTAATTTTCCAATTAAATAAATTAAATCAAGTTCTTAGTCCCCATGGGAATACATTTGTTAGCTGTAGTACTGCATATTTTTTCTTGTCTCTTAGGAGGTAGAAATTTTGAGCTATCTTCATTAATATTCACAAAATCCAGTAGCTTCCTGGATCCATCTCATACAAAAAGCCTAAGGAAGGTCAAACAGAGAGGTGAAGCAGAGAAAATTGATTTCTTGTGAAGAAAGGGAAAAAGAAACACTGCTTCTGCATCCTGTCTTCAAAGTCATATCTAGAAAATACCTAGTTTTACATTGAACAAGTGGGCTCACAAATAATTTTATAAAGCAATAGTGAAGTATTAAAGTTTATTATCAAATAGCCAGGAAAATACACTTTATAAATGTTTTGTAGTTTCCTAGAGTAGTTTATTAGATTTCATACAGAAAATTATAATTCATCTGTGGTACAGTTTTATAGAATTTAAAAAGATATAAACATAAAATAGAACTAACACAAAAATAGGGACATATATGACTTATTGATACGGCCAGAATATAAACAGCTGACCTTGGCTGGCTGCCATACAGCCACCTACCCTACTCCTCAACAAGACAGGGAGAGAATACAAGATGGAAAAGCTCATGGGTTATGATAAAGACGGGGAAATCACTTACTAATTACTCTTACAGGAAACCAGAATTAATGCAGGGAAAATTAATTACACTTATTTTTAAAGATGGATGGTGAGGAAAAAATACAAAAACTTGACACCTTCACCCACTGTCGGGGTTTGGCACTGGCCCGATGCCAGGCACCCATGAGAGCCGCTCGCTCACCCTCCCCTGCCACAGCTGGGCAGAGGAGAGAGGGGAAAAAATTAACGAAGGCTTCATTAGTTGAGATAAAGTCCGGGANGCGGGGTGCAGCCCTCCAAGGACAGGCTGCTCCAGCCTGGAAGCAAGGGCCCTCTCTCTGCACTGGGTCTCCCACTGGGTCACAGCCTCCTCCAGGCATCCACCCACTTCAGCGTGAGCACCTCCCCCACGGGCTGCGGGTGGATCTCTGCATTCCCCATGGACCCACGGGCTGCAGGGGCACAGCTGCTTCACCATGGTCCTCACCACGGCCTGCAGAGGAATCTCGGCTCCGGCGCCTGGAGCGCCTCCTCCTCATCCTTCTCCATTGACCTTGGTGTCGCCATGTTGTTTTCCCTCACATGTTCTCACCTCCTCCTCTCCTCTGACTAGAATCCAAAATCCTGTGACTTTGTTTTGATTTTCTTCCTAAATATGTCATCACTGAGGCGTTACCAACCTCTCTCATTGGCCCAGTTTTGTCCAGCAGCATGTCCACCTTTCAGAGTCATCAGAGATTGGCTCTGCTGGACATGGTGGAAACTTCCAGGAGGTTCTCACAGGAGCCACCTCTGTGGCCCCCCTGCTACCAAAAACCAGGCCGAGCAAAACCAATACACCCACCAATCCCTTTTCCCCAGTCTCAACTTCAATCCTTCATTTTCAACTCCTCTGGCTCCTACCCCAAGTGGTGCAGGGATATGGGGAGTGAGGAGAATGTGTTCTGTTAAAATAAAAAAATTATATTGTAATCTGTATAGGTTTACTGCATCCACCCAATTATTTAAAATTTCCATGATGTTACAGCACCATATGACGGAAACAATCTTTATGAGTAGATTAACATAATTACATGGTTAAGTTGCAAGTAATTTGTTACATAGAGTTAGATGTCTAGTCTAACATTACTTTTGTAGTCAATAGCGTCTCCAAGAGTAACTACTGCTACTCTAGATGTAGGGGTCAGATGGGAAGGTTTTAGCAAAATGCTGCATCTGACCACAGAAAATTGGAGAATGTTAGTGAAGACAGCTGTATTTCTCACCTACAAACATTGTATGTAGCTAAATTCAGGTAAAGTTAATAAAGAATTACATTAGAATAAACAGGAAGATGTTCACTGTACTTTATGGACTGGATCACATGCTAACATGAACTGCACATTATAAGGGGGTTTTGAAACTATTTATTAAGTGTTATCTTATTGCTCATAGTTATTTTGCAGTCTGCTTTTAAACTTGATAGATTCTCAGTGAGCAATATTACGGACTGATGATAAACAAGAACCAGAATATGAAATAGTTAGAAAGCTTACGTTAATTTTTACTGTAAAGTACAAATACTGTCAATTTGTGCTGTAAAGGAAAATGCGTGTACCTTAGACAATTTCTACCTCAAAAACGTTTTATTATAATACATACTTTCAACAAAGGTTACATCTAGTTTAAGTAGTTTTTTGTTTGATTCTCTCAAGTGGATAGTAATGTCATCTGCCATTATTGCATTTGTAATTTGTTATCATTATTTATAGTGTGTACAGAATTTGTAAGAGAGTATCAAAAAATATAATTGCCATAGAATCATAGGTTTTAAATTTTGCACATAACACAAAATAAGCACATAACTATACAAATATCATAAAATAACTCTTGCAGGTGTTTTGCTTTCTTAAAATTGTAATGACTTAATTGTAAGACAAGAAATCAAAATTCTAAGCCCATAAATATATGAATCAATAAAATATTAAGAGCTATACATGTATGCATTCTGCTGAAAATTTATTTTCTATTAAAACACAATTTATAATGGAGATAACTGTTTATTGATTAGGAAAAGACTCATTGTCTGCTATTATTAAATTATATTAAATAGAAAAAAAATCTTGTTGAGGTCAATGATATTAGAGACTGTTTTGTTAGAGAAAACTTATTAGATATAATTCTTGTAGTGCATTACAAAAATACTTAGCCTTAAATGCAATAACTTTCCTGTGGCAAGAATCTCTCCTCAATCCATATGCTGTGCCATTTGACCACTGAGAAAAGCTTCTTATTTGTTATAGCTGAAAGCATTTTAAATGGACAGAAAATAAGTTGGTCAGAACTCCTTGGAGGAGGAATACAGCAATATCTTGAGCTTACAGTTGTTTGCAGCAAAGTGCCTATAAGTTACCGTGAAAACTCTAAATTACTAATCTCCAGAAAGCTAAAGCCGTTGGCACCAATCATTTTACCTAGTTAGTGAAATTTTATAAAGCAAAAATTTAATCTATAATTTAGTTTCTCTCTGTTAGAATCTTCCACTTTTTTTTAAAGTGATTGAGTGATGAGTTTTCATGTCAACATCTCTGTCAAAATAATAGATTAGAGACGGCACATCCCTTCAACCATAGGTTGATAACCTTAGGACAGGCAGATGTTTGTGTGTTTTCTAGTGGGACTCATGCTCTCAATAAATACATATGATGTTCATTCATGGTTTTGATTTCCACACACTCAACCATCTGTTAAAATGACACCTTGCCTGTTAACAAGCTAGTTAAATTGTTCTCAATATGTATGGAAATTAAGTAAAGATGGGGGAGGTGGAATACCTCAATAAATATAAAAAATGGCTGCTTCCACTAAAAGTCCCTCCATTTAAACTATATTGTGCCATATTCATCTGTAACTTTCTAAACCCCTTAAAAATAGTAATTGAATAAAACAACCATCTTTGTAGTCTTTGTTTTATTTAAAAATATTTTACCATATCCCATATTTTATTTATATCCTGTGGTTTTGAACAGCATTTAGAATTTATAATCTCTTCAGTCAATATCAATAGCTTTTTTATGTGCATTGCTGTCTTAACAGAACTTGTGCATTTGACAGCAGATAAGTACTATACTTAAAATACTGTTTGTATTTTGACTTAAGGAAATCAAGTCAAGCTTTACATATCAAAATCCAAATCACATTATTCTCTAGAATTTTTAATATTAAAGAAAGAAAGGAAAAAAATCAATAATAGCTTAAGACTTCACACCTCTTTTCAACCATTTGCTGACAAGACAGTGATTTCTCTTGTGAAATTCACATTTCATCATGTTAAAATGCAGTCATGACCTAGAGGCTTGACCACTGACATTCTTCAAAACTAAATATGGAAATGTAAACCTAAAAAAATGTGGAGGGTTTAGAATGTAGTAGTTTATGTATTTGGGTACCCTCATAGGGTTATCTTGTTATCTGGAGATTTTCAAACTCAATTAGACAAGCCCTTTGTCATATGATTTTCCTTGGAAGTTATTCCTAAAAGGCATCCAAAGGTCCCTTTCGGACTTTAATTTTTCTGTTAAGAACAATTGTGAGAAGGTAATGTTAGAATAACCTTGATAACCTTAAGTTTACTTTTCTGTTACTATTGCTACTGGTTTTATTGTGTTTGAATATATTTTATTACGTGGGAGAAGATGCTAATTATTAAAGATTAGCACTTTACCTGGGAAACTTGTTTGCTCAGGGTGTCAGAATCAACCAGTAATTACACAAGAAATATGTGTGTACTTCGGACACCTTTAGCCAATGGCTTTCAAACAGCTCTAAACATTAAAGTACAAGAAAGCAATAAACTACACAGAATTTCACTTTTTGCAGTATACTGAACATTTCATGAGCCAAAAATGTAATGAAATTCATATTGTAGAAGACTGTCATGAGAAGAAACTTAATGAACGTGAATGTGTGAGGAAAGATAAATTATCTTCTGCTTGGAAGGAAGGAGACTGGCTAGATAAAAATAATTCAAAATTGTGTGGAAACAGTAAGAGGGAAAGACTGAAAAAAATATATGTAAAGCAATAAGTAGGTTCAAGACAAAGAAAGAGTATAAACACAATTTTGGAATTAGTACCTGTTCTACACATCAATAGCTGAGATCCACTTTCAGATTTATATTTCACTTCATTCACTGAAAAGAAAAAGAGGCATTTAATATATATCCTGTATTTCTGAAATCTACTAATCCTTGGTCTCAAATATATTCTTCAAAAATATACTATTATGAAGAATACTCATTTATCATAGAGCCAGCCTGAAAATTCTGTGATAATGATTGTGAACTTCTTTTGGATTAAAAAATCTACATTAGAGAGGTATGAAATCAGAAGTTCAGAGAAGATGTTAACATGTTAAAGGACAGGAATATTCCTTTAGCTAAGGGTTTTATTTAACAGTTCGTCTTAACCAACTGTGTTTGGTGCAAAAATATTGGTAAGTATGCAGATGATGAAATTATAGATTATTAAAATTCGTAAAATAATTCTATCCATTAACACCCATTTGCATTCTGCGTACATTATTTTATAGTATTTGATAAATTTTCCTAGTAATTTTCATTCTTCACAGAATGTGAGAACTGTATTTTTAACACTTTGCTAAAGAAAACACAATAAAAAATATCCATATGGTAATGTGTGTTTCTCAGATACATATATCTCAGGAATTTTTGATGTCTTTCACATGAAAAAAATGAAGTATTTTGCATACTGAATCTAATCTATTTTACTAAAAAAATGTGTCACCATAATACTACAAACTCATTTCTCATCCTGCAAACCTTTCGTCTTGCATTATTTTGAAAACATCCCGGACCTAGACAACATTGTATTGGAAAGGAGTAGAATTGCCACAATGATTTGTTCTGCATTTTATTATTTTTGAGTCAGTAATAACCCATAACAAAATGCTTTTGAATATATTTGTCACTGGTATTTCAATGTAAAGGATGTTTTTAAACTCTCTATTTTGACTTGCATTTGTTATATATAACATCACATTGATTTTGAAAGTCATGTGATACTGTCTCTTCTCCCAGAGTGCTTAAGAACTTTCATATTAACTGATTCTTATCAAATGAAATATTATCCATTCCATCAAAGGAAATATTACCCATTCCAAAGACTAGAAATTCTTGCAAATTCTTAACAATATTATTTAGAAATAGCTTTCAGTAGTTTCCAATGGAGAATATGAACAGTGAAACACATTAATTTTTGGTAAATGTTGAACACAATGGAAATCAAATTAAATAGAAGCCCCTAAAAAGAACAGGTATTCCAGTGAAATTCCATCAACAGTCATGTCCTGTTATTACTGCTATTAACTTAATGACAAGCAACATCAGCAAAACCAACACAGAAATAATAAACTTACTACTTTTTACTTTCTCTGTGTGAAATATTTGGGTTTGAACCAAATTTTTTCTTATTTTACGTAAGTTCTTAGAAATTTTCAAGTCCAAAGTTCTTATCATTCAAAAATAATAACCACTGTACAGTATTTCTACAATGATTAAAACCTGAGAAAAGGCAGATATTTATTTTTTTGCACTTTTTGTCTTGTATAAATAAGCACCTTTTCTACTTGTGAGCCCATTGGGCTAAAGCAGAGCAGGAAACAGAAAGGTTTCCCCCATACAGGGGGAATAAAAACCTCTTCTGTTTAAAATATTTAAAGTAGATTAAAGAGAATCAATACAAAACTTAAAGCCATATGATGAATGTAATCTGTTTTCATTTTCTCGGTGAGACAAAATACCATACAGTTTTACATATAAATCATTAATAAACTGAGACATTAATTCATACTAGAATAAACTAAATCAAATTACAGTAAAATTAGCACAACATATTTCCTTCAAATTATTTTCAGATTACAATTTGGTGTAACCTGACAACTGTAGTTGAAAGATGAAACTAAATTATTACTGTAGTTACACTTTTTTTATCTAGGAAAAAAAATCTGATTATAAATCTTCTAATGTCTTCATTAGACATTAGAGAAACATCAACATAGAGAAACATCAACAGAAACTAATCCAAGTTCAACAATAGAAGCACCCTTTAAAATATGCGTACTTCAATGTCAGAGAAAAAGTCAACATATAAATTAAACATTTACAGGGAAAGTACTGGAAAACAAAGCAATTTTATAAAACTATGTGACAGACATAAAGCTATGTTTACAGCTAAACAGTTTAATTTATATAGCATTTGCATTTCTTGAATTGAAAAGATTATTAATTCCACCATATTTTATTTTTTATTATTTTTTAACCTATACAGGCAACCCATCTGATATATTCATCTATCCAACACTGGAAGGATTCCCTTTGCTGATTTAATTCTGCAAAAAGTGAATTCCTGAGAGTGATAAGAATTATGTATGTCTTTTGTCTTTAAGATGCTGATTATTGCTCTCCCGCTTTCTTTCCTGTCTCATCTTTCTCCATACTGCTTGCCAAGGAATTTACCCTACTGCTCTAGATGTGTCTGGGTAATGTTGGTGAGAGAGTCAAAGTCCATTGCTTTGTATTAAATTGAGATAATTGCCCTGTTGTCCTGTACTAAACTGTAATGAGTGCCCTGTCTCCTCCAATACCAGGAACCAAAGCTTTAGCCTGATAATCTAAGAAAAACACATTGTGCCTTAGCTTTACACACAGTCTTTCTCCCTCTGTCTGTTTTCCATCTGTCTTGTGAGGGTTTATAGAACCTGAAAGAGCAGCTTTGTGGCTTGAGTCTTTTTGCAAAATGGAGTAATGGCAGGTAAAATAAATGTTGGTCCTGCTGAGGAAAGTGAAGAGAAAGAGCAGTGCAGAGAAGAAAGAGCAGAAGAAAGGACTCAGAAATGTAGGCTAAACAGATTGGGCCAAAAGTACAATGAATATGTGCCCAAAATGCAGTTTAGCTGGTATGAAAGGAAACTGGTTAAATAATATGGGGAAATTTATTCAGAACTATAGAGCCATTGGACTATATGAATTGTTTATCTAGAGAGGAAGTTCACCTGTCTTCAAAGAACCAGCCTAGAGAACTACCCATGGATATTCTTATCAGTTATAGGAAGGTCAGAGAAGAGTAATTATTAATTTGGGGAAGAAGGACAGAGTTCTGTTCAAGGTTGTTGCTTATCTCTGTGGCAAACTGAACTGTTATTTTCCAAAGATTGTGACAGTGTTCTCTGGATCTAACAAACCTTCTAACTAGACAGATGCTCAAAGATCCTTCTTTTCTGGTCCTTTTTTTTTTTTTCTTTTTTTTTTTTTTTGAGCTATACATTGTCTTTAAAAAGACCTGAGTTAATACTAATACTGTTATCACTAGCTCAGTTAGTTAGAGCATGATAACACCAAGATAAGTGGGTTTGATTCCTATATTGCCCATTCACTTAAGAGTTGGACTCGATCCTTATGGGGCCCTTCCAACTCTGTGATTCTGTGATCATCATTTAAGAAACTACTATATGGGACTTGTTCAGATCAGGTGTTCTTCTATAAGCACTGTTTTTCTGAATGTGAGCTCATTACCCAGTGTGCAGCACCAATTCATACACCAAGGTGAGGTATTTCTATTTTTTTAATCTAGTTTGCACAAAGTAGGGAGCACATGGTAATCCACAAAAGGCTGGCTCCCTGATCATCTAATATTTACACTGTTTATACATTTTAACAAACAAATGCATCAGCATTCATTGGTTACAGAGTATATAATGAGTCAGTAGTCATGATTTCCCACACCAGTTACTTTTCCACCACGTACTGCTCAGTTCTGCTGACTTCATTCCTGGTGGCTTTTGTCCAAACAGCCCATTCATCTTGGGATTGCTTTCCCTTTTCCTTAAAAGATTGCCCAAGCATGAAACAACTCACAATGCAATTGCTTAATCATAACTGTCCAGCTACTGCTACTGATTGACATCTAAAAAAAAATTGAAAAGTTTGATTCAAATCTTGAGGGACTCAAATTTTGAGTGGCTCAATGTAAGTGTGATGAGTAAAAGCCATGAAAACGACTTGTAAATTGCTGTGCTTCCTATAGCCAGAATTGAGTCAGAATCTGGCAATGCTTTGTAAATCTTGAGCTAATGAGGAGATATCATAAAAGAAGTAGCCAAACCTAGATATGGAACAAATAGTAATTTCGTAGAATAGGTATCTGACCCATAACCTGCTAAGCAGCAACACAGTCCCTTACAATTAGTATTGAATTTGTCATCCAGTATAATAGAAATAAACATTCTGTGTAGCATTTAAGTGTGTATTTTACATTAAATTTTCCCTTGATTATGGATTGACTTAAATAAATGGTTACTGTTTGCTTGCATGGTTTCCCTAGGCCTACAAACCAAACTGTGCAGGATATTTTAGGAAATCCAGCATCTTAGAATGCATTAAAATACTGCATAACATTTTCTTGCACCTTTGTAGAAGAATATCCTTTGAATAGGGCCCTTGATATAAATCGGTGTATCTTTTACAAAGGCAGAAATATTTAACTCATTTTTACATGAAAAATGGAGTGAATGGCTGACATGCTAGAGAGAATTATCATAGCTGTTTGTCTGAGTATGTGCCATCAGTAAGAAAACCTTGAAAAAAACAATGTATGTATTATATGCCTGATTTTATTATGGTTGATAAGCTTTTATATTGGGATTTTTTTCAATCTTTTGACAAAGTCACTACATCATTTTTTACATAAGGTACACACTTCTTCCATGCTCAGTGAAAACTTATTATACACATAGAGTGAATACCTATAAAACCCCTTCTACTATAAAATAAAAAATGCTTGTAAAACTTCTATTTTGCTGTATTTTAACAATATAAATCAGATACAATAAATAAAACCAGTATCTTTAAATATCACTTAATGAATTATTTATTTCCTCATTTTTTTGTAAACTTCTCAGACCTTTTCAATATATGATGAGAGAATTTGTGATTCTCTGATTTCCAATTTCTTTTTTAAAGCAATACATATGACAGGTTACTGATGAATCCACTGGAAGAACTTCTGAGCTCCTTGCTCCATTCTATTTCAGTGGTCAACCTGATTGCAAAAGGTAAGCAAGATAGATGCTGCCATGCATTTTGCACCCCATAAACCTCTTCAAATCACAGAAGAACTAATCAATGAAAACCTTCTAGAGGCTTTATGAGTGTCACTCTTTAAAAATTAAAATTTTCACCCACTTTCCTTATTGAAGAAATTTTGAGGGGAGAGAGGTAGGGAATCAAACTGCATTTTGAAAGTTGTTTGCATCATAATAACAGTTTCTCAACAGTAATCTCATATTCTCTCATTGCTTTCTAATTACTACTTAGCAAGCAGATTAAGTTCCATTGTGTTCCAAAGTAGCTTTAACTTGCTGTATTGCTTATCAGTATAACCAGCTGTTCAGTGGTAGATTCGGTGATGACGGCATTTTTAATTGCTTTTTTCGTTTGGGTAAGTAAGTTCAGATGGTCAGTAATTAGTTCTGTCATGCTGAGGTAGTTTTGTTATGAACAATGCAATCAGTGTTTCATTGAAAAGACAATTTTCCTGAGATCAACACTGCTTAATTATCCCTAGGAATCTGTCCTCAGTTTCTTTTTTTGTTATCACTGTCATGAGTAAGGTGATATGAATTAAACTGAACTGCCACTTAAAAGAGAGCTTCTACTAGTGCACATAATGATTTCTCATTTTCCTCTGCTCAAAAGCAATCAGCTGAAACAGTCATAAAGACTTATTCTTTATTAAGGTCTATGCCTTGCTTTAGGGCAGACCAAGTTATTTCAAAATTATAAGGCATTGAAGCAGTTCATGATATTCACACTTGTGTCTGTGTATCTATCTCTTACACGAAGCATTACAAGATGACTAGCTTTTTCTTAGGTATTTTCATCTTATTCTGTGTAAGAAAATAGTCTTCCTGAAATACCAGAAGAAAGTAGTAATGGCTCTTTTATTCAAGATGAATAAAAAGAAATAAAAAATCAACAAATGCTATTGAAAAAAAATGAATATTAGCTATTTTTTCAATGTTTAATTTTATTGAAAATCAAGTGCTGATTTTTTTTAAATTATATAGTAATGAGTTTGTATCTTATAGTACAAAAAACTCAGTTGGAGACTAAAGGATCAATGGAACTCCTAACAAGTTTTACTTGAAGATTTTTAGATACCTGGGGTCTTTTTTCTGTTCTTTATTAGAGATCCTCTTTGACAGATCTTTTAAAATGCCTGTTGGTTATGAAAGCAAATGCATACTGATTTAATCGTTACTAAAGATTTACTTGTAATGTATCATTTCTGTGGCCAAGATATGTAAAACTTTTTGGTCAACTTCTCTGAAAAATCCAAGAAAGTATGTAAAATTGACTGTATAGAGCTCCGCATTTTTTTATTCATTTCTTAATTCCTTACCAGTTTGTGTAACTTTAAAATGGAACAGTGTCTCTTGACATTCTCGCGAAGCTGCATCTGTTTCAGTTTTATGTTTATAAATATGGTATTTTGGTAAGACAATTTATGTGCTTGGGCTAACTGTTTCTATTGACTGCGGGATCAAATCACTAGAGGATTATTGATGAAAGATGTGAAAAAAATTGAGCTAAAAATTATATCTTGCAGGAAAATAGGTTGTAAGGAAGGCTGGGAAAAACATACTATCATGATCTGCCTGGGGAATATTCAGCTGCATTTAGTCATTTTGAGTTCAATATGTCATGGAAACTCCATAACAGCAATTTCCATCTGAAGAGTCAGATGTGAAGGTAGGACAGAAAAGACAGTAATGATTATGCGGCACTGAAGAATGACTACACCAGTGGCACTCAAAAATGGGTTTATACCCACTCACTGAGAAGAAAACAGAAAAATCCAGTTGTACAGGCAGTGACTCCATCCGGTCCAAAGCATTATTCTAATATTAGTCGCTGAATCAGAATTTCTTGCTTTTCATCAACTCCTATTTATAGCCCAAGAATATTGAAATCCAATTTATTAAGTATATAATACATTTATGCTTGTGAAAGCAATCAAAAAACCTCTTAACATTTGTTCGATATAAATATTTGATTACTCAGAATTTGTCTGATTGTACAATAATTGTTCCCTGTAGACAAAAATGATGGCAGCATAAATCAGGAGTACCAATAACAAATAGATAGCAGGAATAGAAACATATTAAAGGCATCTGAACACAGTTCTTATCAAAATATTCTTTATTTATATTACATATATATTATATATATTTACATACATGAAAAGAAGTGGAGAAAGTGAGTTTCACATAAATAATTTATAAATTCAGATCATGAAATAAGTGAACTTTAAGTCACACAACTACTTCAGAATTACTAAGCATTTACTTTGACTTAGAAGAATGCTAAAACTTGGAATGCAGCTTTGAGTACTATAAGGCTGATGCTTTTTCTTTGTGAAGATATGTAGTTGTAAAATACAGAATAATCTTATTCTTCTAAATTTGGTTAAATTTTCAGTCTACATTAACCCTAATCAGTATGCAGCTTCTTTGTGGTCCTGAATTTGCTATAGGATGAGTGAAATGTGATTTTTCTAAAATTGTAAACCACAGGATCATAGTATGTTAAGGGGTTGGAATGAACCTTAAAGATCATCTAGTTCCAGTGCCCCCTGTCATAGGCATCTACCACTAGACCAGGTTGCTCAAGGCATTATCCAGCCTTGCCTTGAACACTGCCAGGGCTAGGGTATCCACAGCCTCCCTGGGCAATTTGCTCCAGTGTTAACCACCCGCATAGTAAAGAATTTCTTCCAGATATCTAACTCAAATTTCCCATCTTTCAATTTGCTCCCATTATTCCTTGTCCTACTACTATCGTTCCTGACAAAGAGTTCCTCTCCAGCTTCCCTGTAGGCCCCTTCAGATGCTGGGAGGTTGCTATGAGATCTCCGTGGAACCTGCTGTTTCACAGGCTGAAGCGCCCCAACTTTCTCAGCCTGCCTTCCTAGGGGAGGTGCTCCAGTCCCATTATCAACTCCATGGCCCTTCTCTGAACTTGCTTCAACAGTTGCATGTCTTGACATGGTTCCAACCAGACCTTATTTTTTCTTTAGAAAAAGGAAATGAATACATAAACTAACAATAGGGATCTTAAATTCCTAAAACCAGTTTAAGATAATGTTGTAGGTTTGGTTTTTTCAGGGAATTTTCTCCCATCTGAAGGGAAGACGCTGTGAGGGGAGGGGGTTGTCTGGGAGATTGATAGGGGCAATTAAAAAAAAACATGGCCAAGCACTCTCACATACCATGGTGGTGGCTTGGCCAGGGGAAACTAGAGTCATGCCTGGGGGATGGGGGAGCAGTTCGGGAGCTGTGGCATAAATAAATAAACGTGAGAGGTATTTGGGAGCGGACTCCAGGTCTCTTGCCTGGGGGGTGGTGGGGCTAGTTGCTGGTCCCTTTTTTGGCGCGTCCTTTTTTTCTCGTCGAGGAGAATGGTCATGTGTGTTACAGAGGGCATTTGGCTGCTCTGGGGATACTGTTACAGTTTAGCTTGCCACCCAGAATGTTCCCGAGATCAGCCGCTGCCTCTTCTGCCTGTGAGTTTTGCAAACAGGAGCCACCTCCTGTCCTCCCCCTTGCCCGAGCTCCCAGCACCACCTCAGGGGGTTTTCCGAGCCCATGTCGGAGCGCCCCTGAGGCCACGGGAACCATCGCAGCCCCTCTGCCTCGCCCGGGGTCCCTGCAGCCTCTCTGCCCCCACGCGAGCCAACAGCGCCCCTTGCAGGTTGTGATCGTAACTACACCAAAGGGGAAATGGCTTGATGGGCAGGCAAAGGCTGTTGTCAGGCTTTCTGGTTTTTTTGTTGTTGCTGTTGTTGTTGTTTTCCTGTCTTGATATAGATGATATATAGATATATAGATATAGATATAGATATAGATATTGTAGTAAAGAACTGTTATTCCTTTTCCTATATCTTTGCCTGAAAGCTCCGTAATTTCAAAGTAATAAAAATTAGAGAGACAGGGGGTCATCTTTTCCATTCCAGGAAGGTTCCCGCCTGCCTTGGCAGACACCTGTATTTTAAACCAGGATGTATAACAATACCAGCCTTTTATCCAAAACCAGTGACATAGGAAGGTTTTTTAGAGAGTTGGTTGTCTCAGAATGCAATCTCAATCTCTTTACTCCTAATTCATGCAACTGCTTAGAGCTGGGCAAGAATAAATATTGAGAGAGATGCTATTTTTACACTATAAATTAAGCAGGGTTAAAATATAAGCTCAAGTATTGCTCTGCAAGTATCTATACCTCGTGATTAATTTGACACTTCCCTTCAATGTGTTCCCTTTTACCAACTGACATTTTCACAGAAAATCCTGGGTACACTTCAGGGCACATACATCATATGTACCATTCCCAATGGGTACTTTGAATGTGACAGTCTGTCTTAGAGTAAAACAAAGTTTAGTTATTTTACTGTGAACCAGGTAGTTCTGCTTGGACTCAGAATCACTGAATATTTCCTGTCAGTAACACACTCCTTGCCTGAATTCTATACTAATTCTCTACTAAGGAGTGTAGAGAAGCACATCAGTCACTTACTGTTCAAAGCATGAAGGCAATCATTTGCACTTTTAGAGCAAAGTGGGTTTTTTAAAAAAGACTGTACTGTCTTAATAACAAAAAGAATTGGGAAATCTGCTCAGAATCATAGACCAAGGATTTGGTTTTCTTCTTTGCCTAAGGATACCAAAGGGATGGCAGCATGAGTCCTTGGTATCCAAATATCTCAGCAAGAGGGCTATGATATTAATAGATTCTTCTTCCTCACATTGGGATCTGCTTGGAGGGGGTTTTATGCTTGCTGGCATGCTTTCTACCCTTTTTGTTAATCCAGTATCTGCAACTCCCTAATAACTTTGATTTTATCTTGTACAGCTTGGTTTACATATTACTTTACTCTCTGTGTAAACAAAAAATCTTCTTTTGTCTGGCTCCATCTCTCCATTTCTTCAGCTGCACACTGGGAGAATTTTTTAGCCGTGGAGTCTCTGGTGTGCGCTTGGGCCTCATCTCTTACTGTCTCGTGCCTGTAGTCCAGCACACTACATTCTCTATCATTACTTCTTAACGTCTCTACTGTCATACCAGGGGTGATCATTGTACTTCCTTGACTAACTTCATATACTGTGTCATTACTGTGTAGTCAAAATCATCTTATTCTACACCTAACAACTACCTGTTGCTATTAATTATATATTTTAAAAAGATCGTTTTGCCATACCAAAGTAAGTAAAAGGAATTAGCCATAACCGCCTGGTCATTAGGCAAATTGTCATTACAGATTAACCAAGTGAAAACATAGCTCCAGCCAGGTCACAACAAGTTCAAATTGAGGAAATCTGTCTCCATTCTAAGACTTTGCAAAAGCAGCACGAAGCCTAGGGCTTCATACTGTCTGTGGCAGAACTGTATTACTGGGCTACAGGGCTATATTTATGGGATGTAAAAGGCACAGGGTCAATGGCAGTCCTCTATAATCACATGAATTTGTATCATTGTAGAGAATATAATCCAAGATGCACTGTGACAGTAGGAATAGAATTCTTAGCTGCTTATAGCAAGAAAAATATCTGCAGGGTAATTAAATCTTATATCCTGTCCCAGAATTATTTCTGCTGCTTTTCTTTCTCATAGGATGAATGGTTATACCATCTTCTCAAGGGGTAGAAGATATGGGATTAAAATCCTTGCCTATGTTTAGAAGTACCTTGATGTCTCTAGGACTTCTGATGATAATACCTTCATGCCTCTGGAATTTACTTTCAGTCAGGTGGGAATCATCAGTATTACAACTTTAAAAGCTGCATCTGTCCTACTTTGAGAAAAAAACCCATGAATATAAGACACCATTTTCTATACATTTCACAACAGAAATCCAACACACCAGGCTAATTCCAGGTGCCAGGAAGCACATCAGTCAGAGCACAAAGGGAATCATTTACATCTTTTAGAACAATAGTTTTAAGAAAGACTGTACTGTTTTGTTTTTAGAGAATAAGCTGTATCTACACATCTGTAATTTACTTCCAGTAGTTTATTTGGTCACATGATGGAAGTGAAAGAGATGGTCAAATTATCATTATATATACACTGGTATGACCCATATTGCTGACTATTTATGCAATGTTACATCAGTTAGAAACCTATGTTCATTATATCTGGATATCAACAATTAAATGATTTTTAAAATGCATCAAATATTAAAATTTTATTTTCAGAATGTATTAAAAAATAACATAAAACAGTTTAAAATTGTTAAGGTTTTTTTACATCAATCTTGGTAATGCTGTGGTGTACAACTTTTTCTGGACTGTAACAATGTATAGTACAGTACAGGAGCTCAAAAGTGACACCATCCACTGGGAAAACATGCACAGACTACTATGAGTAAGTGAGAGATGGAAATCAAAATGGCTACTCAATATCAAAACCTTCCAAATATATTTAATCAGTTTATATCACTTTCCCTAGCAAAAAGACTTGACATTTCAATAAGTGTTGTGACAGAGTAAGAGAATGGCTTTAATGTATTTCATTGATGAAATATCTTTTGAACTGTGTAAGAAAATATGCTACAATGATGAACCCCCAAGCTGTAGATGGAAAGACAACTCAATCATTCTCTGCACTACCCACTGCAAGCTTGACAGTACTACTTTTTAATGCATATTATTTTCTGGGTACTTCAAAGCAAAAGCGCATGACAAACCATGATAAATGAATATCTTTTAAAGTCCTTTCTTGAACCCCAAGAACTGATTGTTGCTATAACTGAAATTGGATTAATGCTGTTGTGGGAACTGAACGGTAACAGTCACCCCAGAGGCTTGTACTGTGTTCACCTCTGTGAACAGCAAATCAGCAAATTTTGACACCTTAAACACACACTCATTTGTCACACTTTCATTTTCTATAATTATTACTTTCTGAACTCAGATCAAGGTGCTCTGGACAGATACTGTGTTGTTTCCACATCTTGGTATTTATTTCAAGCACTCTGTGGGGCAGCCGGAGACTGTCTCAAGGTCAGGTGTGGTGAGGGGAACCAGGGCCATGGGGCTGGGCTGGGGCTGGGCTGGGGCTGGTCCAGGGCCAGCCCACAGGTGAGGCCTGGCTTGGCAGTCCCCATGGCCAGTCTGGGCAGGGCTGTGGGGGGCTGGGGAGCAGCTGGAGTAGGGACTGATGGCCATGGGCGTGAGGGAGCTCTGAGCTGGGGTCCTGGGCCATGGACAGGGTGGGGAAGGCCATAGGTTGATGGTCAGGGACAGTCAGGCCTGGTGGTGCCCTCAGGGCCCTGTCAACCACATTACTTCACCTGCCTCACCTATTTTGGCCAGAACTGTATGAATCCCTCCAGGAAGAAAGTTATTGTGCAACAACCATCCTTTCTGTCAGCTGAAACTGGGGGCGGATCATGTGTTATTTCTGAACCTCAGCTTTGAAACACTGAGATGAAAGCATTTTGTACATAAGAAAATATGTTTAAAAAACCCCAAGCAAACATCAAGACTCAAGAGAAAGACATAAGGCATGTTGGTGAGTTCTAAGAAAGCCCTTTCTCCTTCCTTCCATGAAGACTGCAGGACCCAGAGGACCTTCGGAAGGAACAGCAAAATGCTAGAAGGAAGTGATCCATACCAAAAAGTTTTGTATGCTAGTTTTAACCATATTATAAAAGGTCTTTTCTTTATTAATTGGGTAGCTTGAGCTATAGTGTTAGTATTGTAACTTGGTTAATTAAAGTTGGGGTTTTGTCTATTTTAATTTGACTGCAAAAATACTAGCTAATCTAAGAATAAATTCTTGGTTTAAGAAAAATTCAAGAGAAAAATCCAGAAAAAAAATCAAACTTTTTCATTTCAGATGTTATAGTTCCCAGAATCTGTTGCAAAAAAAATATTTCTGTGACATAAACAGCAATAAATGCTGCAATCCACATAGAGAAAGAAAAAATAGCTTTGTTAAATTGAACTTCCATGAAGACAAGAATTATATAGTACACCTATAAAGAGAAACAGGGAAGGAAGAAGCCTTGCTCTTCAGGGTGTGCATCATCAGTCTCAGCTAAAACAAAGATCCTAGATCTTCAGGGTGTTTATCATCAGTCTCAGCTAAAACAAAGATCCTAGATCTTCAGGGTTGCATTGCAGGTAATCCCTTTATTTGGTCTGGTTTATGATATTCAGTGCTTTAAAAATTACAAACAAGCTTCAAATTATATTTTTGGGTAAAAAATATCATACTAGTATATTATATAATATATATATATTATATATAAACAGTAATGGTATTTTCTAGAAATTATTTGAGTCTGAACAACTGAATATGTTTTGCAAATTACTCAGAATCAATTGATATCTGTAGCAATAATATCCAAAGATTACAAAAAGATGATTCAGTAAAAAAGATATATCTGGTTGTTGATACACTTGTTCATGATAATAATATACCTTCCAATAAGAGTAAAATCAGGACTTAGACACATAAACACATTCTTGTCAGGTGGCCTGTGGCAGTTTGTATGTATGCTTTTCCTGTGTGGTAACCTCTGTGTAAATAAAAAGTAGTTCTATCTTTGAAAGTAAGCTAGTCTGCATTTATAAATAAGTATCAATACAGTGCCATGGAAAGTTATCACTCCGTGGATGAACACATGGTGAGTTCTAATACATGACACATTTCTATTTTATATTGTTTAGATACTAGTAAGTAAGAATACAGGCCATACTTGGAAGATAATTTTGTATTTTGACAAGCAGGACATTTTCTTATATGCAGTGAATAAGTTAATGAGTTAATGAACATAAAACTGTACGTTTTTTACTACAAGCTAGGAGAAACCCATATAAAAAAAAAAGTTGCAATAGACAAATAGCATTATTTACACTGGCCAGTTAGGTTCTGTGACACTTTCTACTGTTTTTCAATCGACAGTTGAAGAGCAGAGTGTTGAGAATGGTAACATACTGCAGGAAGGCCATTCATTGAGAGTCACAATGAACTCATTTTTTCACTTGAAAAATTTTTGCACAGAACTTAGCTATCCACCTACATATTGATGTGGACAAACAAGAATTCTACACACAAGATAGCACCTGGCAGGCAAAAGTATGACTTGGTACTACTTGATGTTGTAGAAATTCTGACTGCACAAGATATTTGTCCTGTGAGGACCAGGCAGATGTACTTGATGATCCTTATGGGTCCCTTTCAACTTGAGAAATTCTGTGACACTATGCCATATTACTGGGATTATTTTCCCTACAAAATCTCCATGATTTAATGGGAATTAACAATTTTAAATTACTTAACTTCTAAGTAACTTGTGATTTTTGCAGGAGGTCAAAGTAGATCATCACAGTGATGCTTCCTGGACCTATAATTTACAAATATATAAGGAATAAATATTAATAGGTGTAATATTAAAATCATGCCTCAAGAGTTTTAGTGCTCTTACAAATCATAAAACATTCATAAGTCTAGCTATGAAAACAGCTGTTAGTTTCTGAAAATAGCCATTAGTTTCTGAAGCATGAGGAAACCCCAGATTGGTGCTTCTTAAAGCATGTAAATTCTTGGTATTAGATTTGTGTTCCCTGTCCCAGACAAATGAGGAACAGAATTGTTTAAATGTCTGTCTTTCACACTTTCCAATATTTAGCTGCTTTAATGTTGCATTTGAATGATAGAAAAAGAGCCACAGTACGCAACACAGACTTTGTAAGTGAAACTTACTGTAGAGAGCTTCACAGACAAATGCACTGGGCAGAGAGATAATTTACTTGTCCTAAACTCTAAATTTCATGTTCCATGTTTGAAAGCCTTGTTCAGATTAGTGAACTGTGGTGATGTGCTATTATGTCCTACATTTAATCTTGGTATGACATCAAGTATCAGTGATGATACTTCTACATATTTTTTGCAGTGTACCACAATACCTGCATAAAAAATTCCAGACCCCATTTTCTGACATTCATCTTGTCACTATTTTGCTAATTGGGCTGCACTGGAATTTTAACACAATCACTTCAAACCAAATTAAGTTATGGATGAGTGCTTGATTTTTTTCCAAGGAACGTGAATTCAAGAAAGCATGGGAAGTGTACTTATTTATTATGCATGCTCTAATTCGCAAAGGCATACACATTCAATAATTTGAAACTTAAAAACTACAGACTGCAGATGTGCTATGAACTGTTATTTTATATACTAGCAACAGAAATGGGCCTTTAAGGTCCAGAAAACCTACAGCTGTATTTAATTCACCAGTTGTCAGCAATAATTACTGCATAAGGAAATATGAAATACTTTGAGAAATGGCTGGAATGTCGGACCTTAACTTTGTGGTGTAAAACATTTTACACCATAGTTATAAAGTTAGTAGTAAATAGTAAAATTAGTTAGTAGTAGTATAGGAACATGTTTTATAATTGTATATTCATTCTTACCTTGACATAGCACCTGATGCTGTTGATGGAGTCTGCTCATATTTGCTTTCTAGACTCTAATATAAATTTTATCTTATGTATAAAATGGACGCATTACTAATAGGACTGTGGTGGGTCAACCTTGTCTGGCCTTCAGGTGTCAAGTAGGATGTCCTCTCACTCACCTCATGAGCAGGACAGGTGGAGAAAATAAGATTAAAAACTTGTGGGTCGAGATAAAGGCATTTTAATAAAGAAAAGCAAAGGCTGCACACAGAAGCAAATGGTAACAAAAATATTTATTCTCTACTTCTTAGCAGGTAGTGTCCAGCCACTTCCTGCTTTGGGAAGTAGGACCTCAGTATGCATAGCAGTTACTAGAGAGAAAATCTTCATGCTGTGCAAACACTGCTAAGCCACAGTCAAGACATTGGTGTGTAGCATCTGATCTACACAGCACGTCTCTATAAGGACTGCTTTTAAATATAAATATGGGGCATCCTTTACAAAAGCAAATTAAATATATTTTTAAATTATCAAACATTTTAATCAATTCAATACTATAATCACTGGGTATCTAGTATTAACGACCTAATATTAACTATTGTAGAAGATTATCTTACTTTGGGGAAGGAACCATTAAATATTTTTCATTTTCATTACTATTTGTATATTAAAACACTGTGTTTTGCACAGATGCTAAGTCACAACTACATGAAAACAGATATTTTATCATTTTTAGTGGTGCCATTCCACTGATTGTCTATAGTCCTCCTCCAACATTCTTCTAATTATCTATCTGCATCATCATTTATTTTGAGTAGTTCTCTTGGCAGGTAAACTCTGTCTGAAAATCACTGCTTGTGGAAATAAATCAGCAATGACGGCAAGATATAGACCCCCTCATTACCATGATATTGATTTCAAACGAACATTTGTCTTGTTAGTGTTCTTTTAATTGGAATTAGCATCATTACAATCCTGATCAATTACTGTATTGTAATTTCGAATTCAGTTCTTTCCATCTGCCCAATTAACGTGAAAGTATGTTTTGTTTTGTTTTTCTAATCTTAGAAGCTAAATTGAAACAGATGCTTAATTTCTAGAAATTAATCCATCAGACACAAACATTCTCAGTATGTGTTATTTCAAATATTAAAATCAATTCTATTGTACTGCAATCACATTTTGTCATGGCTTGGTATTTAATGGGAATAACTGAAAATAGTTTTTAGATATGTGCAATTCCAAAATTTCTATGTAGTATAATAGTGGTATATAATTTATTATTTTTATTTTGTTTGTATTCTGGATGGTCACTCCAAGCACTACACAGGATTTTGGAACCCTGAAAAAGACAATCAAGAAACAGAACAGGAGGTTGTGTGGAGAATCTCATTTGATGCTTTTGCCATTTGAGGAATCGTACATTCAATAGATCCTTAGGAAACAGCTGATTCTTTAGAGCTCTGAATCACACTGCATGCAGTTTTGAGTTCAAGGATGTTTTCTGTACAATGAGAAATATCTATTGTTAAACACTACACATTTCAAATTATAGGGCTACAGAAGCTTCATGACATCCTGACACATTTTCAAAATTGATTTTCCTGCTTTCCTTCACTTTCTTTTCACTTGTTTCATCAGTACGTATTAAGCGTTGATTCAAATATTTGACGCATTCATTCAGATGAATATAACTTTCAGAGAAGATGGAAGTTACATTCCTAAAATGATTTTTTTTTTCCTTCTGAGGGTCTGAAAAGCATATTTTCCCTGTTTTAACCTCAAAGTGCACCCATTACAAAAAGGGCAGAGTACAATGGAAGTCTTAATGCCTTTCAAGGAAGGCGCCAAATAACTATGGTGAGACATTATAACAACAGAAACAGAGTGACACTGGCTTTCAGCTCAAGAAGAAGAAAAAACAGCATCCTGTTGAGGAAACGGAGTTGACATCTTTGTTGGGATTCCTGAATAATTTGCTCTGATTTTAGTCAAGCAAAATCTCTTTGCAGAGTTTTTGGCCATTTTATGGGGTTAATTTTCCTTTTTAAGGCCAGTGTTCTATTTAGTAAAGAGAACAAAATGTTACTTTTTGTACTTTCACAACTGTTAGTTATTGTTATGATCTGCCCCTGAAGGCAAGGGAAATTCAGATTCGTGTTAATAGATCCCTTGGGGTGGATTAGAGTGAAATAGCACTGATTGATTTGTGTTTATAAAAACATACACACACACACACACACACATATATATATATATGTATGGAGGGTTTCTTTTGGAACAATTTGGTTTCAATGGAAAGGAGGTATTGGTTATTATTAATAGTAATATAGCAATATAAGAGCACAAAAATAACACTTGAGAAAATGTATAAGGAAAAGAAAGAGAAATTATAAGAGTAGAAAGATACCACTACCTGTGGATCCTATGATGAGACTTGATTGTTGCAATTTAGATGTCCATTGGTCAAAATGATGGTCACAGTCTTGATCCACTGGATATGGGGGAAGCCCAGGGAACACAAAGTTCAATGGGATGATATACGCTTAGGTTCTCATGGGAACGCCTAGGTACCTCCCATGGAGGGGAGTTTTACACTGTCTCTTGCAACACTGTGGATTATGCTGGTGGAAGGCCCCAGAAATAAGTCTTGGGGACACTTCAGGGGTCTTTGGTGATTTATGACACCTTCTAAGACATGACAGCTGCCTCTCATGTAAGTGTAATTGAGCCAAATATGCCCCATCAGAAGGGATGAATAATGTGAAAGTCCCAATACCCTGTACTTAGGGGCTAGTTTTACAATTGACCCAGTTGTGTAAGGGAAGACATTGGCATGATAAGAACTATCCCACTTAACAGCATCTGCTTCTTATTGACCTCTTTCCCTATCTGGCTCAAAACCCAGCTTGTTGCTAAATAAGCGTTGATTTGTTGAGGTCATCCTGTGGTGCCCATGCCCTCTGCACCTGGGCTGTTACTTTGCTCACTATTGGCAAAGCTCATGGCCCACTGTTTGAGTCATTAACCATTAATTTTGCAGTCTCTCAGTTATTCCAGTCAGAATGTTATTTTCTCATTCAGTACATATCAAGACAAGGAGTTTTAGTCCTATGGACCGACAGAGGAAACTCCATCTATCCTAGCCAAGTTCGGTGTCATAATTAAAAAAACTAGAGACATGGCATCTGGGCTTATTTCTAAGGGAAACAGGAGGAAAGTTTTTTATGTTCATTTCGATAATCTCTTTCCTCTAAAGTACTGGCTTAGTTTTATGTGTTGCAGATCCACAGAATATTCTAAGACACTGGTTGAACAGCCTGTTATTTGGTTAAATGGGTTGAAAATGTTTAAAATAAACTAAATATGTATCAAAAAATACATAGAATACAGAATATGTCTGAAAATATCAAGGAGCAAAACATAAAATAATATTGTGAATAATATTGACCTTAAATATTCTCACAATACCTGCATTTCCTGTCCTCCACCAGGTCTATCCTAATTCCATTGTGTACACTGTTTGGTTTTAGTTACTAATACTGGATGAGACACTTGACCAAACATTTTTACAAATATGCCATCTTTGCCTGTTGCTATATATTCTTCTTCTTATATTTTTTATTTTGTTTTATCTTTTACTACTGTCATCTCTTAAAATCATGAACTATGCTTCACTTAAACTTTTGAAAATCCTAACCCTAATCTGGCATTAATGGCAGTTACATAATTTTAAATAATAGTTTGGTGGTTTTTTTACAAATTTAAGTAAAGTTTTATAAACATAAGAATAAAATATATCTGGAAAAAATACCGTTTTACTTACCAGTTAAATCCCTTCCCCTCAAGTGCACAAGAAGATGCATTACAAAATAAATACATACACAGCATAATATGTATATGCCAGAAAAACTGCTGGTTTTCAACTTACAAAGTTATATTTAACATTATCCAATTGGAAATGTCAGTCAAATAGCATTTTAGCAAATGTGAAAATATAGTAATTTTCTTTTGTGTTTGAGAAGCTAGAGATGATTTTTAAGATTGTTTCAATGTTTTTTGAAACATTGCTTCAAAATATTTTAATTTCATTACCCATAGACGTGTTCGAGAATCAGCAGTGAGGATCATTTGCAAAATATAACACATAAGCTTCAAACATTAAATTCAGTAATTGTTTAATTCCTTTTCAAAAAATCCCCTTCCTCAGTAGATATTTAAAATCAAATTTTAGCATATTTAAAATATGCTGTTCCTTCTGTGGTTTAAAAACTAATATATATGTAAGCATATACATAGATGTATATAGTATATAATCAAATAGATTTAATTTAATTAACTTTAATAAATATATATGTACTTAGAGCAAAATCTAAAAACACAATGAAAACTTAGATGTGTATGGATATAATCTGAATTTTATGAATTTAAGGAGCTAAAGTTTTGTGCAAATGATTAAATTGTTACGAAGGAGACAATCCTGCACACCAGTGTTTGTTTTGAAAGTTACAGTTTTCAATTAGCAATTTTTTTTCTTACCTTTATCTTAGTCCATCACAACTCCATGACTTCCTAGACACAATTTGCCAGAGTGCAACAAAAGCAATTAGATGGTTTTGGTTTTTTTATATAGCACACAGTTTGACTGGTAGTCAAACCAGAGACACAGAAGAGACACAGAAGGATCCATGTGAGCTGCTTAACCTAAAATGCCTTTTCTTTATTTTCTGAGGTATTACTCTACTTTTTAAGTTTATAAATTGAAGCACAGTCATTAAATAATAAAATATTTTAGAATTCACAGAACCACATTTGAAGCTGTACTTTCAAATTTGCACTGTCTTTTGGAAGAGATTTTGTAACTTGTTTTCATTCCAGGAACAATTTTTCTCTATCAGCTAGACATCAAAGCATTTGAACTGATGCTACAAAACAAGTTTTTTCTTCCCTCTTCACTTCTCTTCTCAATCTGTCATTTGCATTTTGAGTTTACTTCGGATATCCTAGTTTTGGCAAATATACCCTCAGAACTAATGTAACTGACAAAAGTAGTATACATAATGTGAAATTTTATGTCCCCTTGAATTCTTTTTTGTGAAAGTTAAGGCATTTTTCAAATATGGTTCTTGAAGTGAAAATTGGTTATTTCAGGCAAATTTCTTAACACAACAAAAATAACGCATCTGAACCACATTCGACTTCAAGAGGGGAACTCTTTTATTAATACTGTCCTAGAATTTCCCATGATACAATTACAGTTCTAGAATGTTGAAGGCTAAATAAATCTCACTGGTATTTGGGAGTGTGCATATTTTTATTTCTTTGTTTTTACTAATGATTCTATTGAAGACTACAAAAGAAAAAAATAGCTCTAACAATCTTAAGTTATGCTGAAAAGCACAGATTAATCAATATGGAAACACATGTGGGGCTTTCTGTAAACTGATTAAGTTGTATGTTGCAAAGATGAACAGAAGGGATGTATACATCATTATGAAACTAATTCAAACAATATATTTTCTCTTGGCAATTATGCCAGATCTCTGAAAGCAGATAAATATACATGTAATGGGGCATGTTTGTCTTTCCTTTTTTTTTCCTTTTTTGTCTGTGTGCGCAGGTATCAAAAATGACTGGCACTATTTGTCATGGTGAAGATGGTATTTATGTTTGCAACTCATTTACATGGAAATGTGTATGGTCTCTAAGTGTGTATTATTTGCATAATAATTCTAAGAGGCTCTAGAATCAAGTTTGCAGCCTTAAGGTATCCTATATTTGGCATTGCACAAATCTGGAAGTATTTTTAACCCTTAACCAAAGTCTGGTTCAATAATTTGTTTGGGCACATAGCTACATCCTTATAGCCAAGGAATGGCCATTGAGGTTTAAAAGAATTGTTTTGGGGATACTAAAGTATTAACTGTACCAAATAAGCCATAGAGTCTTTTCAAGAGAAAATAAATCACCCTTTATGAGGAAAATGGGAAAAAATAATATATTTGTTCCTCAGTTTGTTTCATTCCATCACTTTAAATACCCCAGAACTTAAAAAACAACAAAATGCATTCCCAATTGAAAGACACTTAATCAAATACTCAGATTTCATGATAAGAAGTGAAGTGCTTTTCTGCATTGAAGTGTTAAGAAGGTCCACTCCTAGAGCAGACAAGATGCACTCACAATTTAATCAGTTTCCACTAAGAAGCAAAAATCTCCTATGGTTTGATTCTGTGCTTTTGATATTGTTTGCATACAAAGCCAGCAGAGTAATCTGTAGTTTCATATCTTGTTGTTCTTAAGATCTCCTTACTTCTTTCCTTATCTCCCTAGTATACAAAGGAAAATGTCATCACACTTTTCTTTATCATCCCTTGCTTATTGCCAGAACAAAGTTAATATCCTAGGGGGACAAACCTCACAACATTCATATTTACTTGGTCAATATATACAATTAGTTTGGTTGTGTCTAAAGGGAAGGAGATATTTTCATACTTGTAAACTCAATGATAGAATAACTGAATTAGTATCAGTATTGGTAAAATTTTTAAATCCACTTGCAAAATGCTTTTTGCCAATGCCCTGTGTTGAATATCGAATGTATACTATTCAGCTTGGTTTAGGTTGAACTGGTGTGGGGAGAAAAGACAGTCCAGTCTAGGAATTATTTTCAGTAGTATATGGGCAAGGTCAAGCCATTTTGGTGTTTTACTTCTGTCATGGTCTGCTAGTGCTGTCTTTGAATACTCATGGTCTGGCCTGGTAGTGCCTTATACTGTAAAAGTTCTGTTCTAGAGGCGTGTGGGGAACGATTACTACAAGGAAATCATCTTATTACTACCCCGAAGCCACAATCCAAAGGGCTGGGTTGACAAAGAGGAGTTAACTGAGTCACTTAGGAAGTTATATCACTCATTAAAGGCTGCAGTGAGCTTTAGAAGCAGATTGTCTTCAGTCAGATCTCCACTGCTACCATGGCCTACTCTAGTCCCAGAACTCGTACTTTATTTCTAATCGAGAAGCAATTAAAAAGATAGATAGGGAGAATTATCTTATTGCTTGACATTCAGCAGAAAAAAAAAAAAGTATCAATTCTGCATTACTGTTATGGATGAAGGACAGAGAAAAATGTAATGTAAAAGGAAAATGGCTAATAATATAAAAAAATTTCATTAATTAGATTTCATAAGTTTGCATGAAAAAAAATCACAAGACGGTAACTCAGTCTCCTTATATTATTTTTCTCACACAAGATAGACAGATTTAGGCAGATATTTGTGTTAAAAATACAACCTGGGCAACAAGACTTCCTTCAAACAGAGCTAAAGGATAAGATTACTGAAGACAATGACGTACTCCCTCAACAGTATATTTTTATTTAGTAGAAATAAAAATAGCACATTATTTTTACACCTGTAATGTTTTTAACCTAATACTAATGAATTGGTTTTTGCAACAAAGATTTGCCCCAAAATCATGAGATGGTGTAAGTATAGAATGTGTTTATTATTTTCACATAACAGGTACGCTCATTTCTCTTATTCAAACTCAAACCCAATACTTTATATACCATTTAATATATGTCATTTTTTAAAAATTGTTTGACGTTAGTATTTATTCAAAGTCAGTTTAGGAATAAGCATAGTTTTGTGACTGGAAATACTTGAAGTGCTGAGAGTGTGTAGGGATTTTTTTTCTTTTCCGTTATAGTGAATTTAAAAGTGCTAGACTGTTTAAAAAGTGTCCATGTCAATAAATGCTTTGCATCTCTACTAGTGTAGAAACCTCTCTATAAAAGGCTTTTCATCCACTGTTCTTGTTTTCAAATATTTCTTTTCTTTCTAAGGAGATATCTATAACCACAAAAAACAGGGCTTAAAAAACATCTGTTGAATCCTCTTACCAGGCAAATATCAGGCTTAAGGATATATTTAGCAATGTAAATTTCTTTATTTATTTGGTTTAAGAGAAGAGAATTTTAGAATAGATCATGGTTATATATTATTTTAGTTCTGTAGCATTTTAAAAATTAATTTTATGATAGTAAGATATCAGAAATGGCAAAGGATCCATTAAGAAATTTCCTTAACTATCTTCTGTAAGATTTCAATTATATGCATGGGAATATAATGGGAATAATCTGTATATGTTCTTATATTATATATTAACTGAGAGACTATTTTGTTAGGAAAATATCCAAAAACATTAAATGGATTTGAAAGTGTTTGAATGTTTTCAGATTTGGAAAAAAATTGCATTTTGTGGTATTCTTAATGTATTGCAATTATGCATTATATTTGAGAGAGGACCAAAAATTTGAGTATTTTATCTCCATTCATGGAACAACAGAGTTGGTTTTGCTGGAACTTCCAATAAGTCATGACCTCTTTTATTCCTGAAAATATTTTAAATCATAGAGTCATTACAGTTGGAAAAGACCTCCAAGATCATCAAAGTCAACTGCTAACGTAGCAGCGTCATGTCCACCACTAAATCGTGTCTCCAAGTGCAACATCCACAAGTTTTTTAAACACTTGCAGAGCTGGTGATTCCACTGTTTCCCTAGGCAGCTTGTTCCAAAAATTATGTCAAAAAATGTTTCCCCCTTGTTTCATGGCATTAACACTAATTTAAATATCCCAAACTAGTAAACAGCTGAAGTAGCAAACAAGATATTAAAATAGTTTCAAATCCACATTAGTTCTTAACAATGCCTTGGTTCATTATTATACTTCAAAGTTATAATAAAATGTTTTGTAAAATTACTAAAAGGCTAGTTACCAATGATTTCAAAATTATACCTGCCCTGAAGATTTTACTGAGTGGAGTACTTTGGGTGAACAGATTAACAGTGTTCTGGTATGTGGTGCCATACTCAGTCAAGCCAGAGGGATCTAAATTTAGTAAGAAAATGGGACTAGCATTTACTAAACTTACTTCAATGGAGAGACATATGTCAATGCCAATGATTATTGAATAACACCTATTGAGTCATGAAGGTGATTTTTTTGTCATTGCTGGTCTGCTAAAATAATTGAAAGTGTTTAAATTTAGCTTCATAGGATTTTGAGTCAATACATAATTTTCAGGAGTAATAAGATTTGGGTGTCTGCTGTTGGTTTAAGCAAAACCAAAGCTACAAATATTTTCTGCATCCTCAATTTCTAGTTTTTAAGTTAGGTTATTTATATGATGACTCGCTCTAAATTATCTCTAGTGTTTCTAACAGGTTTTTTTTTTAAATTTAAATTGTGCTGATCTAAGTTACAAATATGTAACTATGTATGCTTGATTTCTCTTTTTTTTTTCTTTTCAGATCACATAAATTTAAAAATAACTAATACATGAGGCAAAAGCTAGTGCACAATTAATCTTTGCTTGTAGGTTGTTGGGGTTTTTTGCCACAAACTACATTTTTTAAAAAAACTTGATGGCAAGAGATAGAGAAGGGGAAAAAATACAAAACTCATGATTTTTCAGTGTTTCTTCAGAAAAATAAATTTGTCTAATTTTGGTTGTCTAGTTTGTGGTCTACTCATATTAAGTTTATTATTTTTTTTTCCTCTTCATAATTTGTCACTTTTCTGTCATTTTAGGGATGGTTATGTTGGTGAAGGTTAAGAAACTGGCATCCTGTTTTCTCTTTAACATTTTTTCCCTGACACAATGAACATCTTTTCTCCACTTCTGCTGTAGTCAGCACTGACTGAGATCTAATAAAGCAAGGTCTTTAACAGCTCAAAATTGTCCCTGGCATTTTCTTGTCAGTTGCTATTAGACCTTGAATGGTACAGTCTGTGAAAATCTTTCAAAGGCATTTTGACAGAATGGCAGAATGTTTATAAAACTAGCAAAATGTTATATCACTTTAAGATACATAAACTAGCATGAAAACTCCTTGCCAGACTATTGGATCATATGTTCTACAATATTTATTTCCAAGGTTAATGCTTGTTGACTTTGCAGTATAATGTGCATTGACAGTGCAGGTTCATTGCCATACAAAGGCTTAAAGACTATCTCTTAGCAGTTTTAGATCAGCAGCTTTTTGTATGCTTTTTCTATGTTTTCTGAGTAATAAAGTGTATTCTTTTATTCATGAGCACAGTATTTGTCAGCTAAGTTCTGTAAAGCCTAAGGATGTGTATAAATTTAAAAGCACTGACATGAGAAGAAGTATTTTTTATGTGCCACAGCAAAAGTATATAAAATATATTTTTAGGCTCTTTTTGTGTGCATTGTTTGTGCAAGAACATAATTAAAATTAAAAATTTACCAAATTTTCAACAGAAAATATTATGTTGAGAATCATGGGAGAAAAGGCAGATATTCCAAACTTATTGCTAAAATTTCAAATACTAGTTTGAAATAACAACGAGTAAGTTACTCATGGTCTAAAAACATGGTATCAGTTTCTGTAAATTAAACACTGAATTCAATAGCATCATCAGTGGATGTTCATGATTTTAGTTTTTTACTTTATGTAAATGTTGATTTGGATGTTTTTCAGAGAGAGAAATCCACTCAGATTTTATTCTGTAATAGTAATTTCTTTGGCTATTGAAAACAGAGTCTATCATACAGGACAAAAGAAAAGCAGTTTCTAACTTTATTTTCATTTCTTATAAAAAGGACAGATGAAAAATATGTATCTCAGTTTGCTTTGCATTTTTTCAGGAATATTATATGAAAAAGGGAAGATATGCAGTTATCAATAACAAAACTGAAATAATTTGTTTGAAGGAAACAGAAAGTGACAGTGTCCAATAGAAACAAACATAGCAATCATTTCCATCATCATCATCATCATCATCACAATAAAGTCGGGAAAGAAAATATTTCTGATCCTTCATTCTAGAAGGCTGCATAAAATTTTATGCAGGTAAATTGTGTCCTAAGTTAGTTAAAATCATACTTTCAAAGGAGGATATTTTCTTAGAAGTCTAAACAAAGGTATAAAATATTTAGCATTTGTCCAGCCTGTTAAGGTATGGGTCCAAAGAAAGTATTTATAGAGAAAATATTATGTCATTTTGTGTCCAGTAATACGATAGTTTTTCATTCCTTGTCACTAACTATACTTGAAAATATAATGGAACCCAGCATCACAACCAGACTCCCATAGAAAGACATACTGGGAAATTTATATTTTTTTGCAAGATCTACACGTAGTTGGAATCTAAAAGAGCAGAATTTCTTTTCCATTTAGTAAAGGCTACCATCACTCCCATCAGTTTCATTTAACATGAGAGTTCACCTCACAGGAGTAACAAAATTTTTGGTAAATTTCATTAAGTATCCCTGAAGTTTCCTTTCTGTTGCCTACCAGTTAACCTTTCACTTATATACAAGACAACATACTTTAAAGAAATATTAAAATATATACAAAAAATAATTTAAATAATCTTTTTCTTCATCATCAGTCATGAAGTAATTTTGTTAATTTTAGGGATTTTATGTAGTCAAATGCGGGATTAAGAATGGTATATTCCAATAGCTGCATTTCTATAACCTCAGGACAGACAACCATCTGGTTACTTCCTGGCTAAACTTGTGCCCTTCACAAACACAGTTTATGATTATAGATGGTCTCTTAGATATTTGTACTCGTGTCCATCTGCTCATTTGGCATTATGCCAACATGCAAGTCAGTCTTTTCACTAATTCACTGGTGCCGGACATCGGTGTGTTTAGATTGGCCATCTGGATAAAATTGCAGTTGCCATATTTTTTAGCTGCACATACAATTCTGCCTCAGTGACATCAGTTTCATGATGGACTGACATACTGTTGGACATGTAATTACAGCGTGGTGAAATTACACCTTCAAATCAGTCTATTAATACTCATGAAATTCTTAAAAGGAGTAATAAATCTCTCCAAACCAGAGTAATCTGGTGACCAAAAAAATTCACTTCCTCCTATAAACCACTCAACACCATCACAAGCTATTATTAGCTGGAGTCAGGTGTACACTGAATGAGAAGTATTTTGAAAGAATGCTTGTACTGGGTCTGGCTGGGATGAAGTTATGAGGTTAAGTTTCTTCACAGCAGTCCATAGAGTGCAGCACTTTGCATTTGCTGCTCAGTGTCAGTAACCACCATTGGTTTGGTTCCTACTGTGCTTACAGAGCATCAAGACTTTCTCTTGGCTGCCTGGCTCAAAGTGAGTATGCTGGGTAAGAGCTTGGGAGGAGGGACAGCTGGGAAAGATGAACTGAACTCACCAGAGGGATATGTATGAGCATATACCATGCTCAGCAATAAAAACTTTGGGAAAGGAGGAGGAGATGTTTGCTGTCATGGTGGTTTTAACTGTTATGTCCTGCTTCCTAGGATATGAGATAACTTCCTGCCTATAGGAAGGAGTGAATTAATTTCTAATCTTGGTTTGCTTGCATATGCAGCTTTTGCTTTTCTTTTTAAGCTGTCTCTATCTTGATTCATCAGTGTTTTCACCTTCCTCCTATCTTTTCTTTCCATCCACTGCAAGAGGGGAGTGAGTGAAAATCAGGGTGGTTTTTTGGCTGCTGGCTGGGGTCAACCTACCATAATTCTGAAATAGCATTTATAAGCAGAAATTTTCTTTGGAAAACATGAACTTGAAGACTATTAAAATCCACACGTCAGTAGACCATGTCCGATTCAGGAAAGTTCACATGTCCAATAAAACATTGTATTTTTTCAGAAAACAACTGATTTCTGACTTGCAAGGGCTCTTCTGAAGATGTGAACCTTTGGTTTTCAGCAGCAGAACAGAAATAACTAATACAAAGTATGAAAACTGCTAATTCAGAATTTTTGTATTTTTTTAACTACCTGAGTGAAGAATAAATATATTTATGCCTTAAAGCACAAGTGACTAACATTTTGTGTTCTTGGACTTGTGACTGAATACATATATATATAAATCTACTGTTTCTCCTACTGTTCAGTGCATTTTTTTCCTATTATTTTGTGATAGGTTGAGAGAGGAGGTATATGCATTATCCAAAAGAGACTTTTTGAATGAGATGAGTTAATAATTAATTATCAATAATGAAACATGAAAAAAATTTAAAAAATGAAACTTAGGAGTGAGCTGGATAAGTCAATATGTCCTGGAATTGAAAAGAAAAAGAAAAAAAAAAGGAAAAAGCAAAAGCACTCAAAGAAATGGTCACTGTGATTGCAATGAAATCTCTGTATTCTGAATTTTAATTTAATAAATTTACACTTCAGATCTACATAGCAAGGTCGTTTTCTTCATGGATTTATCTTTTAATTTGAATAATTAAATTCATCTTATGTTTTTCAAGTTTTTGTATAAAGGTTCAGAAGATTAAAGAAAAATGGATCAATCTTTTTTTTTCACTATGTGTGATCGTGATATCCAAACCAGCTAAAGTTTTTCCTCAGTGCTTCTAGTTATAGTATGGTGAAACAATGGTGTGATCATCTCAAACTCTCAGCTCAAACATGGCAAGATTAAGAAGAAAAAATGCACATAAATGTCCAACTAAGTCTCAAGCTTACTATGAACAGTGAAATAGCATAACATCACATATATGAAAAAACCTGAAAAATAAAGCTGTATCATTTGTGTGTAAGGCACAAAAAGAACTTTGCAATATCAATTTATTCAGAAATCTACATTGACCTTTCACTCATAAATATGTATATTAAATGCATGGCATTAATGCCCACTTGTGTTATATTTTTGACTCCAATATGATAACTCAGTCTGTGCAGCCTTCATAAGGAATATCTGGATGAACTTTAATGCTTTTACAGTATTCCTCCATGCTTGCAACATCTACTACACATTTCCTCTTGCTGTTGTTAGGATCTTTGGGTTTAGGAACTACTTAAAAGTTTATGACATTTATGTCCTTCATCCATTTGTAGTTTCTCACTTAAATTCTGAAGTGTTGCTTCTGGATTTTACTACAAATGGATGAAGGAAATTATTACTAATGTGGCTTTCATTGCAAATGTTTAAGTGGATTAGCTGAAGTGTACCAGAAAGGAGTTTGAAACATATGTGAAAGAAAAGAAGAAAGGAAGGAAGACATTATAATTGAGTGTCTGCTATACCATGAATAGTTTTTACAAGAAACTGATGACATTTATTTTTTCCATGTTTTTAATCAGTAACTCCTAATATATGATTCTAAAAACAATGTTTTATGACATAGAAACATCTGAATTTACCTAGAGAATGAATTATAAGTAAGAGAGATTGTGATTGGTATTAAAAACAAATATACAGTGCAAAAAACATTTGGAAAATGGATTTTTAGAGTAAGGGTTAATGGATATTAGCTTGCATTAAAATATCATAAGTCATAAAACTTTTGTCTTGTTCTGAATGAAAAGGTATATCCGGAAGGCTGAAGCATACTTAATATTATTAAGATAGAGCATGTTACAGCAGTAATAAGCCTGCACTAAAAACGTGCATCAAAAATATCTGTCTATTCAAGTATTCAGAGGACTCCATTAACCTTCAAAGTTTCATATACCTTCAGGTGTCTTTAAATTAATTTATTTTTCTGGCAAAGATGAAAAATGGAAACATATCCAAGGTTCTACTGTATTGCAGAGTGTTGTCAAGTTATTACTTCAGTGACAGGTTATTTTTTTGGCAGAAAACACTTTCTTCCACAAGAATTACGCAAGCATATAAATGATTGTCAAAATTTGCTTGATGTCCAAGATGATGGGTCAGCAAATAGACTTTCCAGCTACAGAAGGAATTTAACATAGGTTCATTAAAGGATGGGAATGGAGGGCCAGAAGTACATGATGAAATAGTACCAAAGGAGAAAATACACATAAGTGAAAGTTGCAAGGGGATTTTGACACGACTGCTTAGAAGGGTAGGTGTTGCAAGACTTGCCTGGATTGTCTGTATACTAATGGACAGAATTTCGATAACAAACAGCAACTGTAAGTGCAGGACCATGACATTGTCAGAAAAAAAAAAAAAAAAATTGGTGAGATAATACATAACTGAGGCTTTGTCATAGGTAATTAAATGTGATTAAAAGAAAATCAGGATAATTCTAATTTACTGTTTTCTGTAGATGATAAAATAGACTGAATGTCTTGTCTGCACAGTCCCAGAATGTAACAGATATCACTGTCATTAATCATTGAATTATCACAGCAGATTTGCAAAGTATGGGTGGAACAGTGATGGGTTTGGTTTGCAAAAAATCTGCTCTGTAAAACACTAGTTTGAATCATTTCAGGCTATTTTTCATGCATTCAATTCTTGGGCACATCTTCCCAATGGGAAGTACTGGAATATCTGTTAGAAAATTATGGTCTAAAATGTGCATATTGATACATAAAGAATAAAAAACTTTGGTCTAAGAGAAGACTGGTGGAAAAATGAAAGTACGACTAGCAATAAAAAGTTATGATTCTTGAATTCTACTAATAATGATAGTTTTACCTAAAAAGTTTTATTATTTACTAGCATTAAAAAATAGATATTAGCTTGCATTTTTACATTTCTATGAAATTTTGCACCGTTTTCAAAGTGATAGAATTCCAGAAGATTAATGTCCCAGAAAGGAGAAAAACTGTTGAATTTTAAATAAATTCTACTTTTTATACCTAAGCAACTCCATTGATTTCAATATATTTTACATCTGCATAATATAAGAGAGGGTTTTCCTACATTTTTCTTGAATTATAAAAGGTAATTTAAGAATGATAATGGAAATTCTCATGTTCTCTTCCTTTCCAAAATTTATTTCTGAAGCATAAATTCTTTCATCTTTTTACAGAAGGTAAGCTTTTGTTGATAAAAATCAGTGCTCTAAACACAATAGTAATTTCCATAAGTATTCTCCTATGAGGTTCTTATACAATTCTGTTTTGGTGTAGTACATAGTAAAGATAGAGTTGGAAATACTGTACTTAGCTGCAACTAGATACTTACACATCCCTTTTGTGCGTATCAAACTTTCTCAGACTTAGTGATATTAATACAGAAGTTCTCAGATCATGGTTTTCGCTTTCCTGTAATCCTCTTCTTTCTTAACATATTTGAATGGTGAGGGCTAACCTGAGTGTATGGAGAAAAGATGTATGTGTGTATGAAGGTGCTGTGCAGGTAGTCCAAATGAAGGAAAAAATTAATATTTCCTAAGTAATACCCATTTCTAGAAAGTGATTTATCAGGCTAATCTTCCATCCAATCAGGGAAATTTCAGGCTAAATCAGTTTAGTTTAGAATGATAGGTTAGTTATCAAATACCCATACAGCTAAAACTGAGGGACATGAATCCAAGTCCAAGGAACTGAAAAAAGACAGAAGTAATATTCTTCTGCCCAGATACAGGCAAAGGGCCTGATATGAACAAAGCAGATACAAAAAGTTGGGGAGAGTGCAGCTAGGGACTTAAGTATTGCTCTTGCTTCATCATAATTTCAATCCATGTTTCACCAAAGTGTACGTTTTCTCAAGATAAAATGTAGTACAGTGAGATAAGTAGAAACTCTTTCTGTAGGGCAGAAATTAATTCATAGTGTTTGATTTCCTTTAAGTATTTAAACAGTTTGATTGCTTGCCTGAAATGATTTTGTACTTAATGAAAAAATCCAAGTTTGTTATTTTATTTTCCACAGTACTGCAGCAAAGTCAGTGGACAGCTTTCCACTGATATCAATAGTCTTTGCAAGCAATATCAATGACCTGATCATCCAGGCCACTTCACACATGAAAGCATATTGCCTTCAAGGAAAGTTCTGCATATAGAAATATTTGAGAATTTAATTTGAAATTGAAAAATTACTTCAGATTTCCAGCATATTTATTTTAATATAATCACAGAATAAATTGAGTCAGAAGGGACCCACAAGGAGCATCAAGTACAGCTCCCGCTCCTGCACAGCACCACTCCAGAGTCACACCATATGCCTGAGAACATTGTCGAAACACTTCTTGAACTCGTTCACCCTTGGTGCTGTGACTGCTTCCCTGGGAAGTCTGTTCCCTCTGGATGAAGAACATTTTCTATTATCCAACCTAAACTTCCCTTGACAACTTCAGGGTATTCCCTTGGGTTCTGTCACTGGTCACCACAGAGAATATATCAATGTCTGCCCCTCCTCTTCCCCTCATGAGAAAGTTATAACTGCAATGAGGTCTCCCCTCAGTCTCCTCTTCTCCAGGCTGAACAGAGCAAGTGAACTCAGCTGCTCCTCACTCAACTTCCCCTCAAGGCCCTTCACCATCTTTGTAGCCCTCCTTTGGATGCTCTGTAATGGCTTTGTATCCTTACACTATGGTGCCCAAAGTGCACACAATATTCAAGGTGAGGCTGTACCATCACAGAGCAGAGTGGGACAATCCCCTCCCTTGCCTGGCTGGTGATGCTGTGCCTGATGCTCCCCAGAACACAGTAGGCCCTCCTGGCTGCCAGGGCACTGCTGGCTCATGTTCAACTTTCCATTGACGAGGACCCCCAGGTCCCTTTCTGTGACACTGTTTTACATCATCTCGTTCCCCAGTCTGTACCTACATCCGGGGTTGCCCCATCCCAGGTGCAGAATTCAGCACTTTCCCTTGTTGAACTTCTTATGGTTGGTGATTGCTCAGTCCCCTAATTTGTTGAGGTCTCTCTGCAGGGCCTCTGAGGGATCCAGCTGGAGCAGAAGATTCCACGCAATTTCAGGGTCAGCTGAGACTTGATCATTCTCACAGTCATGGTCCTCTGGCTCAGGGCACCGAGACCCCCTCGGCCCGTCATCTGTGTTGAAAACAGGAGTAAAGAATGCATTAATCACCTCTGCCTTGTCCATGTCCCTGTTTGTGAGGTGATCCTTCTCATCCTCTAATGGGCTGATATTAGTTTTCCACTGCCTATTTAACTTGAAAAAAATCCTTTTTATTGTCCCCAGAAGTTCTGTCCAGCTTCAACTTCAGTTGAGCTTTGGATACACAAATTTTCTCCCTACAGTGGCAAGCAGCATCTCTGTATTCTTCCCATGTCACCTAACCTTGCTTCCATTGGGCACACACCTTCCTTTATTGCCTTATTTCCAAGAGAGGATCTCTGTTCAGCCAAGCTGGCCTTCTGCCTCACCTGCTTGACTTCCAGCCTTTGGGAATTGCCTGCTCCTGTGCCTTTAGGAGGTGCTGTTTAAAAAGTGACCAGCACTGATGGACCCCAGCGCCTGCAAAACCATTTTCTCAGGGGACCTTACTAATTCCCTGAGCAACTTGAAGTCTGCTCTCCTCATGTCTGGGGTTGAGGTTTTGCTGGCACTTTTCCTCCTGTCAGCATGGATTTTGAACTTGATGGCTTTGTGGTCACCATGGCCAAGATGGCCACCAATGTCCACTTCTCTTATGAGATCCTCTCTGTTGCCAAACACTAGATCAAGGAGGGCATCTTTCCAAGTCAGCTTCCTTAGGACCTGTACCACAAAGTTGTAATCCAGGTTTTTTAGGAATCTTCTGGCCTGGGTTGTACCAGATGTGTGATGCTTCCCGTTAATTTCTGAAAAGTGAAGTCTCCCATAAGGACAAGGGCAGTTGACTTGGAAGCTTCTCTTAGTTCTGCAAATAATAACACATCTGCATCATCATCCTGGCTAGGAGCCCTATAGTAGACTCCCAATGTGCGTAAGAATTTTTTACACCAAAATTTTTCATGGTGTATAGAATTACCCAGTGGGGCAGAAGCACTAACTCTAAAATTTGTCCAACTCTATGTGGATGGAGTTGAGAGAAAACCCTATGAACACACCTCCTCAACAAATCCATTCACATGTAATCTAGTGTGCAAAGGTAATCAATTGTACTTTGGGACCTGAAGATAGCCTTGAGATCTGGCAGTTGGGGATTCCTTTCTATGGAATTTTAAAATCAGAACCTGCTGTGTAATTCTGTGGCTAATTTCAAGACATTGGGCCTGCATCCAAGAGATACAGTATTGTGGAATCCCTCATACCTACTACCCATTAAAGAACCCTCCAATCTTTGGGAGTTAGAGGGTGGGGGGGCTGTGTCGAATGAGAATTGTATTTCTCCTTCCTGCACAGTTGTGGCTACAGTTGAGAAAAGTGACTTTGCTAAATAAGGTTAACTGTCAGCAGAACAGCTGACCTGCACTGCTTGGCCTATGACTTTAGATGGGGTGTGTTGAAAATGTAACTTGTATTTCCATGTGATGCTTTTTTGCCCTATTACTAACTTGTAATTTTTGTAATCATATGTTCTTTACAAATACCTTGGAGGATCAAATATTTTCATCTTCTTGGTTTAGAATAATAAAAGACTCGGAGAGAATATTCATACATAAAGGTCTTCATAGAAGAAATGCATAAGTGTTGAAAAAAGACATTAGCTGTGTTTTAGAATTAATAAGCATATGTTTTCTCAGGAGTGAGAAGTAGTATGTAAACTGCTAATGTTAAAACATTTCACCAAAAACAGAAATGTTTCCATTTCAAGGCAAGTAAAGCAGTAGTGTACTGATAGAAATTCCAACCTTCTTGTTATTGGCCATGCACATATTTTTTATTAAATTTTTCTTTGTTTTCTTTGTTCACTTTTTATGTATTATACCCTTTTGTATCACACCATTTGACTAGAATAAGTGTTTAAAGATATACTGTTCAAAATTCTTCATTAATTTTTCACTTCTTTTTTACATAAGGCTACACCTCAGATGCTGCAGATCATTTACAAGGTTCCCTGTGTTAGGTCCTGCCTAAAGTCATTGCAGGAGATGCTTGTCCTTTCAACATAAATAAAGGGAGAAAATAAAAGCAAGAGCATGAGGAATTAAGTTCCATGTCCAAGGTCACTGAAGAACTTGCTCAGGTCAATGAAAGAAGCTAGATTTCTTGTTGCCCAACTTAATGTTTTATCATTGAATCACAATGCCATTGTTTATTACAGTTTTGTTTTTAATAGATTCTTACAATATGGTATAAATAATTTTGTTTACAAGAGCAGAATTCTCACACTCTCACAACATCAATGTGAAGACTATTTCAGACCCTCTGCACCCTGACATTTCCTTGAAAATGCATCAATCTTTGGAAAAAGTGTCCCTAACACAGTTACATAGCTGTCAAACCTTTCCCTTCTCCTAAAGAACTCCTTTCTTTAAACCTTGGTTGTTATTGGAGCATTTTAGAATGATGTCAGTGACCCAGCAGAGTATATGACATCATTCTCCGATGATTTAAAGCCAACTAATCATTGAATCAACCATTCTGAGACACCTCATGGATAATTTTTTTTTAGGTCTCAGTCTTGTAAATCTAAGTAGAATGGCCCAAGTACAGGAAAACACATATTCATTTAAGTAGTCATCGTATAATTTTTTTTTCTTTGAGTTTGAAGGCTGCTGCAAGCACAACTGGAAGTATCCTAAAATATCTTTTTAATGTTTTGATCCCATTTTATGATCTTCACCATGCTTTGCTTTGAAAACCAAAGTTTCTCGGAGACAATCTAAACCTTTAAGGTGGATATATTCAGAAATCTTTTCAGGTTTCTCAGGTTTTATTTTTAATTTTCATTCTGTTTTTTAGACTTATGTTCAGAAGTTCATTCCCTGTTAATAACACAATTATCATTGCTAATTGTGAAAGAAGAAAACACAGCTTACTCCAGTCATTTCAATGTTTTAAAAACTGGATTAAGCATCAGAGTAACTGGGGCAGGAACTCTAATGCCTATTAAAATGTGTCTGCATTTGATTTTAATTTTAGATATTCATGTGCATATCCAGTTATTGATCCAAAGACACCAATATACACTAAAAGAAAAAAGGTTGTTATTCATAGATACTAACAGCTAGATGTGACTATTAATGACTGGAAATGGTTTGCAGGTCTGGGTTATGAAGGTCTCTACTCATTTATTTATAGATATATGCTTGTGGAGAGTGGAAACTCATGGAAAAATGTTAATTGAAATCAATAAAGAAAGAAAATAACAAGATGGAAAAGATGGCAAACAAGAAAATTTAGAAACATTGATAAAGTGTCAACACCAATCAGCATCAAGATCAAGTCTTCACAAAGTTACAGTGTCCTTGTTTTGGTTGATTTAGGTTAACTCCATTTGGGATTAATTTAAAGACATTTTGGCTCAATTGACTTAAATTGACTCAAAGGCAAACACTGAATGAAGTTTTAATCTGATACTTCTATCTCCATAAAAATCTGCAGTACCATTTGAGTAAAAAAGAAAGTTTTCAGAATTGTAACACATTCTTTTTAAAGGATTTTAGAAATATGATTCTAATTCCTAGTAGTTTTCAATAGCAGTCAAGAACCCCCTCTTTCAAGTTCTTTAAACAATGTCTTTATTATCCTTCAATTAGCTTGCATTAAAAAAAAAAATCAAAAGAAATCAAATGTATATCTAGAAATCTTTACCATTTTTTCAGTAAGTTACTTAAGTTTCACTGACCCTTTGATAATGGATATATCCCTCACTGACTTTTTGGTTATTCTTTCAAGAATTAAGATAATTGTCCACTAGAATACAAAATCATTTTCTTATGAGACATCCCAATTAATCTCTTGTCCCAGACTGTCAGCTATTTATAGCCAGTAATATTTAAAACTTTTTAATCATTTTCTTTGTGGCATGAATGCAGATGGATATGGAAAAATGCATCACAGCCCTCAAGTCTAGCCTTGACTTTATAGACCTTTCAGAAAAATAGTATGTACATCAAGCTGCTGGAAATTGCTTACTTACCTTGAAGATATAAAGATGAAGGATTCAGCTAAACCTGGCTAGAGTTGATACCATGAGCTTCAGGGATACTAAAGATTTCAAGCTACTTGCTCACACTGCTAAGCCATCACCCTCCAGGAAAGGCTAAATACTCTATTATTGTGGTATCTGTCTGACTACTCACTTCTTTTAAAATTCAATTTTTTCCCTGAAGAAAAAGCTTTCTGCTAATCATTATAAGTATCCCAGTCTTTTTCAATTCTCCTCAGTTCAAGTAATTGAGAATGTCCCCTTATTTTACTTTTTTTGTCAGAGACTAAAATGAGAGTAAAGAAAAGGGCAGGTAACCCCTACCTCTATTCTTCAAGATATTAAATTTATGGCATTAATTATGATTACACAATACTATATATTTACAGAGAATATATACTTCTTTACGACTGTGGTGGTTTAACACCAGCCAGGAATTAGACTCCAAATAAGCCACTTCCCTTTCCCATGCCCCTTCTGGTATGACAGGGACAGATGCAAAGACTATGGGTTGAGATACCAATTTATTGAAAGCAAAAAGGCAATGGAATAAGAAATGCACAGTAACAGCAGCCATATTAATAACAAAATTATTCAAAAAAAAAGAAGGTGCTTTACGCAGAAAGAAGGAGTTCTGACTTAATTCCAACCAACTTGACTTAATTCCACACGGCTGCTGGAGCAAAGACAAGATGGTGGAGGCTCCCCGTAGGTCACTTCCATATGGCCCCCGGGAAAAAGACAGGATGGCAGCTGTTCCTGCACTGGCAGCTCTCCCCCCATCCCTGATCCTGAGATAATGTAAATCATCAATAGATAAACCCCTGAAAGCCAGATTGTCCACACTGCACCGTGCGCTCACCTCTTCTTCCCCCCAAAGCCACACCTCCTAGTGATGATATCAGCGGTATAGAAGAGCAACCTAGCCACGCCAACACAGCACTGAACTCCCCAACAGAACAATATACTTTGATTAAAAGCTATGATAAACAGATTCAAACCCAATAGATAAGAAAATATGATTGTGTACTGGTTTCCTCAAAAAAACATGTAAGACGAATTTATAAGCCAAATAGTCTCAAAACTTTCTGAGCTCATTTGCTAACTGTGACTATTTCAGATGCAGTATATTTGTATATGTGTTAATTACAGATTTTCTGACTGGAGTACTTGAAAGTCGTGTTGGATAAAATCACAACCATATAAATGTCCTTCTTTTTCCCCATACATACATTGAATCCCACCCAGAAATACAAAGTGTAACAGTAAGTGTTGAAATTATTAAGGCCTTGTCAAGTTTGGAAGATATTTCCTTTACTATTTTAAAGAAAAATGGGGTCAAAAAGAAAGGTTAAAATAAAATTCCCAAGTAAATATTTCCAAGATTAAACAACAGCAATGATCAAAATTTCCATGGTTTATAAGAAAGTAAATTAAATAGGCAACCATATAGCTAATGTTAATTGATGATAGTATAATTATAATGGCAAAATTTTGACAGAGACAGAATTTTATTAATTTTATTTTATTTAACCTTACAATAAAACACATAAAGTAAAAATTCTCAAAGAGGTAAGTCCTACCTGGTCTATTCTAGATATTAAAGAACACTTTTGCTGAATTTATAATGCATATGAGTATTTTGAAAGAAATGCAGGGGGAAATGCAAAAAGAGGCAGAAAAACATCAAGAGCATTGTACTTTCTGGAGCATTATGATCCTTGAATACCATAAGCTTATTGTCTTAAATATACTGCAATTTTAAGGGATATTGCTACTCATTTTAAGCCACTGTTTGCTATTCTGTCCCTTGAAATAGGTTAAAAAATAGTTCAAAGTGATAAGGACAGAAAAGAGAAAAAGATTCAACATTATTTTTATTAAAAAAGACCAAAATAAAACCCTAAAACCAAACAGTTGGCAAACCAATCAGTGAAAAATCCCACAAATATATTTGTGCAACTTTCAACAACTATTATATCTATTTCTCACAATTGTCCCTGAGTATTATAATTGTTATAACTATTACGAAAAGTGACATTATAATAATCTTTTACCACATTGTTCATTTATTCACTTCTTTCAAATTAGCACAAAAGGATGAACTCAAATATTAATTCATTAGGATAAGAAAGATCAGTTCATAAGTCTGTACTATATGCACACAATAAAATTAAAGCTAAAACAAAACTAATAACAACAGTAATGTGTCAATTTAATTTGTGCTTCAGACTCTTCTTCTACTGGAATTTACTCTTCTAGAAAATAACAAAAAAGTTCTGAAACCTCAGTTCTCTTGCCAGTTTCCTGTATTGCCTGACCATAGTGTTACAGAATACACTGAAGCTTTGTAAATCTCTCTGTATCTCCTGTAACAGCTACCACATTTTATGAAATTTAACAAACAAGATTTTCAGAGTTCATAAGCAATTTTTTTTCCTAGCCACCAGGACATGGAATCCCACATAGTGTAGCTCTCTCTTATTACCTAAATTAACATACAACAGAAGATGATAACAGGAAGAATAAACTGTAATCTGATGTGTGGGAAACTGCTTATAAAACTAGGAAGCCAAAGATCAAATTTCAGTCCAAGAAACCAAGAAAGGCTTTTTGAGTCCTCTCAAATTCAGTCTTTTTCTTAAAGCACAAGGGCTCTTCGTTCCCATGTGTAAGAAATCAGGCAAGGAAGACAGGGAATCAGTATGTCAGAAGAAGGGAGGTTTAGGTTAGATACCAGGAAAAATTTTTCACCCATAGGTGAAATAGGGTGGTTGGGCGCTGGAACCGGTTTCGCAGGGAAGTAGTAACAGAACCAAGTGTATCCAAGTTCAAGAAGCATTTGGACAACGCTCTCAGGCATGTGATGTGATTCTTGGGGTGTCCTGTTCAGGGCCAGGAGTTGAACATGATGATTCCAGCGGATCCCTTCCAGCTTGGCATATTCTGTGATTCTATGAATAATGGCATCCTGGTCAGGCTAAAGTGTGGAATCAGGGACAGATGCCCTAGGAAGAATGTAGGACTCTGCCCAGATGTGTAGAGGTGGACTCAGGAACGCTAAGGGAGGGTTGGAGCTGAATTTGGCAAGGAATGTGAAGAGTAACAGGAAGGGCTTCTACTGGTACACTGCTCAGAAAAGGAAGAGTAAAGAAATTAGAAACCACCACNGAGAATTGTTGACAACAAATATGAAGACTGAGGAACTCAACAGGTTTTTGCTTCAGTTCTCACTGATAATCACTCCACATGTCTCAAGTCCCTGAACTTCAGTGAAGTCTCTCCCACTGTAAAGGAATAATAGGTTCAATACCACTGAGGAACACAAACATGCATAATTCCATGGGACTGAGAGAACTGGCTAATAATTGCTAATCCACTGTCCATGGTCATCCTGCTGTTGGATATTCAGTTTCCTTGCACTATATTAATTTCTTTATATCGACTATTGAAGAAAATCTACAGCTGTTTGAAATCCTTCAAGTCTAGTGTTACTTAAAGTGACATAGAAAATAAGTATGATTTGCAGTCCTGGCCTTTAATTTCTAGAGGAACAGAAGGAATTTTTTCTGCTTCTTCTTGATCTGGTAATAGTTTCACTAGTAAGTTTGTTAACTGTATTGGGGGGTTTTTTTGGAAGCATATGGGTTATTTTTTTCAGTCTGTTAATTTAGAAAAGCTGTTCTTTTCTTGGGGCTTGTAAAAGCAAGTTTTTTTTCTAGCTTGTATTTTTTTTTTTTAACCTGAAAGCTTACTCATCTATTTTCTATTTGAATTTTTAAAAACAGAAGAAAGAAAATACAAGTAAAGGATGGGCCTTGCAAAATTACTCCAATTAATAGAGCCAACTTTCCTATTTATAAACTGAATAATCAGCTTTGTACTTCATAATCATATGTCACAGGTAGATCAATTACTCCATTACTACTTTGAGAGAGAAGAAAAGTCTATTAAAAACCACACAACAGCACAATAAAAATCCATTCTAAATAACCTCGTTTCTATTTGCCTAAATATAATGAAAATGAACATAAAACACCAAACTAGATAATCTTCAAACAAATGGTGTTTCTCTATAGCTTTTCAAATAAGTTAATATATGTATCTAATTATTGCAAACCAAACTTACTCGATTCCTACAGAAAATAAAACCATAGGGCACAATCTTTCTTCATCTGATATGGCACTGTGTGTTAGGGAGAGTTCTCTTCCTTATGTTCATATATGTTCATAGTGAGATTATGTTCATCACCTCGTGCTGCCTTTATCCTATCTTTCCTTTAGGCATACAAAGCTGTAGACACAAGCTAGATCAAGATATGTTACTTGAAAGCACAGATGAGTAATTTAATGATTTTATGATCCATTCTGTTCATAACTGAGTATTAGTTGCTCTTATTGCATTATGTTTTCCTTCATTTGTCTCTGTTTGGTTCCGCTTCAGCATTGGTTTTGTGTGCATGCAATTTTGACCCTGTTAAACCAAGTGTAAGCTTTTTTAAATACTGCTTGGGCATATAGAGATTCAACATGTGTCCAAGGATAGTAGTCTTTTTTTCTGTGTTCTTTTGCGTTGCAGAACACAGATAACCAAAGAGAAAAGATGAATCAAGTGGTATTGGTGTTCAAAGACCAGCACTCCCACATAATGGGTAAAAAATAGAGGGGCAGACCAAAGATTGAAGACGAAGAAAATAAAATAAATTTTAAAAAAGAAATTGCAAAAAAAAAAAGAAGAAAAAACAGCACAGGAGGTTTGGAGAGGTTAGTGTAGGCTGAATACTTTTAAAATATCAAAAAAGGTGAAAAGACAGGAAGTATTATTTAAAAAATAGATACGTGGTAATAGGGAAGAAACTCATTATTTGCACTGCACACTACTCATTCCACAGTTTGAGATTTCATGGTTTAGCATAGCTTCATGAACATTTCTGAAGTTCAGCACTTGAAACAGATGTTTTCCTGTCTTCTATATCTTTTAAATGCTGCAGTTCTAGAAGAGACTAAAGCCCTGAAACAGATTATTAGCAAAACTAATAATTTAGCACATCCAATTTTATTAAGAAAATAAAAGCTCTTTACTCACCTGCAGTGAAGGAAAAAAGATAAATGGAGAGTGATATTTATGCTTTCACACAAGTATAAATAGAATTCAGATATTTTCCCTTGTTATAGCATAATGTTCTCTCAGTTTGACCAGAGTGCCATTCTCAGCCTGCCATCTAAAGAGTAGCTGATTTAATTATTACTCTTTGAATGTGAGTTCAGAATTGAAAACAAAGTCCATTAGCTAAGATTGATCTAGATACATATGCTATTTTTAATGTCTTTGACAACAGTTTATGCAGATATTGTTTCCTTCTCTCTTTATTTGAGACTCTGAAGTGCTGGTCTCTTTTGTTAAGGGTTAATTAAACACACCATGTGGGAAATGACTGAATTAGAGATCCATTAAAATTTTTAATTGTGTAGCAGATAATTGTTCAAAGTTACGACTTTGTTTTGACATCAAATTTTCAACATTTTACAGTAGGTGAAATTACTACTACCTGCCTCATGGGACTTGCTATTTATGGCATTCTCCTGTGGTTGAAAATAAACCTGGTGGCAGAAAGAAAACAATTTTGCATTCAGAGTGTGAATTCAGATTTTTTTTTTTTTTTATGTGGGTCAATGATAAGTTTACACAACCTGGGAAAATTTGTAAGGGACTTAAAATTGTCTTAGTGGGATTTTTCTTATTCTCAGATTATAGGAGAATAGGAGGGTTTGGCAAAATACAGAAGGTAACAAATGGTCAAAAAACAAAGCTACCTATTTTTTTCCCTCATGTAGTTACCCTGAAGACATTAATTTTGTCAAATACCGAACTCCAAGTGAGTAGCCAGAAGAAATATCCTCAGGGATCAATCTAGGGGTTAAAATTAAAAACAACAGTGAAAAACCCTGCATCACAAAACAAAAAGAAAAACCAAGAAAACATAGTTAGAGATGAAGAGACAATAGAATTTTAGGGGAAAGACTGGAAATTATAAACACAAATCAGGAAGATATTTCATCCAGTAAGTTGGGAAGGTGAGATTAGAAACAACTACTATGTTTCTATCCTAGTTTGACAAGCCTTGGAAATAAAATGGAGAATTAGCAATTATGACTCAAGATATAAACAGACTTTGCGGAAAATACTAGTAACAGCAACTACAGTTGGACCAGAGGTGTTGAAGGCTCAGATCTTTAAGAAGAAGAGAAATAAGGGGAAAAGTAGTGGAATAATAGTGTACATGAAAGAAGTGTCTCAGTGTTTAAAAAAAAAAAAGGTAACAAGAATAGAATCAAAACTATGTGAAATACTGATTATGTGACAGTAAAACTTTATAATTTCCGAGACAGAAAATCTGCACTAGATCTCCAGTATTGACTACAAAAAATAATATCTATGGGAGAAACAAACAAACAAACAAACAAAACAAAACCCTCAAAAAAATCTCCAAAAACCCCCAAATGAACAACAACAAAACAACAAAAAGAAAATATATGAAAATTGAGAACTTTACTTTCCTAGGGAAAGCAGTATCTAATTTACAGATCTGGAAAACAATCTTTAACAGCTTTTTCTGTAAAATAACCACCAGACCAACTGCAAGGCTTACTTTTCTTACCTTAGCAGTGAGTATCTGATGAAAGCACTACTCACTTATACCAGAGCTGAAAAACATAGTGATTGTGATGATAATGAAATTCTCATTTTAGTCCAAAATAAATATATCATTTATTACTTCTATGAGCAGTGCTGTAGGAAGGAAAGCTTAGATTACTCAAGGAAACAAGTAGCAAGGCTGACAGAAATTGAGAATGATTAATATGTTCCTTCTGAAAGGGGTAGAACAGGGCAAATTAAGCTTCAAAAATTGTTTCTCTTTCTAAAATTAAAGGAGATATGGTCTTTGCTACATTATATATTCATCATATTTTTTAATCTATAAAATTCTTTAAATTCTTTTTTCTGTCTTAATCCTTTCAAAATGCATGCATTTCAACATAAAGGAAGAAGGAGGAATTGTTCTTTGGTATCACTAAAATTGTGTTTCTATTGGTGATAGATCTTCCTTTATTTTTCATCAGTCACAAATATCTGTAAGAACTATGACATTGCCATACCTTAGATTAAATTGCTATAGATAAGAAATAAAAATAAAGAAGTATGTATTGAAAAAAAAGTAGAAAATCAGTTTTCTTACTTTCTAGCATCCTCCAGATATAGTTTTATTAAATTAAAATTATGACACTAAGGAAAATATCAGTAGTTGTTTTTTTAAAAAATCTTTTATCTTTAAAAATCTCCTTTTTGCTTATAGTTCTGGATTGCTAGTGGTCTTTTATATAGGTTAAAAATTATTTGTTATTTGCTTGTGATTCCAAAAAATTTAGTTTCATAACTCCGATGGCCTCTGTTAATCTCATGCTCTACATCCAAAAAAGGTAGTCTGCTAAAACACACAAGTCACAGTCCTCAGAATAATACACTATGAAAATTTTGCACTTTGTTTGACAGTAATTTATAAGTTATATTAAAAATTCCTGAATTTAAGTCATCTGAAGAGTTATAAGAAATTAATATAAGAAAGAGGAGTTGGTGCTTTAGTTCAGGTGTTACTTCATGTTATTTTGAAATATTGTTTTTAAATTATTAGGCAGAAAGAACAGAAAAATATCCTTTCTCAGATGAAGCAGAAAGAGCAAACGCTGCAAAGTAATTGCTCACGCAATATCAAAATGTAGCTAACATTCAAAGGTGAATCTTATGAAAATGCAGAACAATTTTATTTTAGAACTTAAAAAGAGTGCCAGGCATGCATAAACCATGATTCTTATGAAGTGTTTAAATATTAAAAAGTCAAAATCCTTCATTTGACAGTGTCTGACCTTTAAGCTTATCTGCTTTTAAAATACATCTTACCTATCTACCAAAACTTTAATCACTTTCTCATTTCAGATATTGAAAGAAAGATTCCATTTAAATCAAGCAAAGGTCATCCTTCTTTGAAATATAGATTACTCACCTGTAGTTTTTAAAAAAGTGAAGACTGGAGAACGAACTCAGGAGAAACAGCTCCTGCTCCTCACTGAGATAGTACTGAGTCAGCAGTAGAAAGGATTAAACATAATTATGTGTAACTCCCAGAGACTGTAAGGTCCAGACAAGAAATAAAGTGCAATTCAGTTTCAAAATATATGAACTTCATATAGTTACAAAATGAAGAAATGAGATGTTATGTTATCTACTCTTTTCAAACTACTTAAATGGCCATTAGGTTAAAATGGCACCAGAAGCATCAAGAGATAAGACCAAATGGGTGATTCTGTCTGACACCATTGAGATTAATATGAAGTTTTCAACCTCTGATTATTTACAAGATAAGTAAATTATCAGTTTCTCTTACCTGTTAAATGTATAATTTCTTTTACTAAAATATTGCATTGTATTCTAATGCTTGTCCTCAAGTATCAGCAAAATTTGAATATTTAAGATATAATCACAACATGATTTCTACATCTCTGAATGACTGAACATTTCATAGAGAAAAACAACTTCTGCTATCTGATCTTCTAAAATAAAATATAGGAGAAGAGCTACCTCCAGGATTTGCCCACACATGAGAATCTGAGTTTGTAGTTTATCATACATGTGAACGTGAAATTGTTTTGAACAACACACAAAAATCTAACATTAAATTATTTAGAATTATAATATATTAGAAATAAAAATTGACTTTTTGATTTTACATTGTAAAATATAACCCTTTTTTTAGAAAAGGACTTCTTTTCAGAGTCACAGAATCAATTAAGTTGGAAAAAATCTCATTGAGTCCAACCTATGACCCAATACCACCTTGTCAACCAGACCGTGGCACTGAGTGCTACATCCAGTCTTTCCTTGAGCACTTCCAGGAACAGTGACTCCACCATCTCCCTGAGGAGCCTATTCCAATATCTAATCAACCTTTCTGTGAAGAATTTATTTCTAATGTCCAATCTAAACCTCCACTGGTGCAGCTTGAGACTGTGTCCTCTCATCCTGTTACTAATTGCCTGGGAGAACCAGCTGATCCCCACCCGGCTACAACCTCCTTTCAGGCAGTTGTAGAGTGATGAGGTCACTCCCAAGCCTCGTTTTCTCCAGGCTAAACAGCCTCAGCTCCTCAGCCACTTCTCATAGGATATATGCTCCAGATTCTTCACCAGCGTTGTCGCCCTTCTCTGAACCTGCTCCAGCACCTCAGTGTCCTTTCTGAATCGAGGTGCCCAGAACAGGACTCAGTACTCAAGGTCTGGCCTCAGCCGTGCTGCTACAGAGGAAGAATCACTTCCCTATTCCTGCTGGCCACACCATTGCTGATACAGGCCAGGATGTTATTGGCATTCTTGGCCACCTGGGCACAGCAGGCTCATGTTCAGTCATCTGTCTGCCAGCACCCCCATGTGCTTTTCAGCTGGGCAGCTTTCCAGCTACTCTGCCACCAGCCTGTAGCACTGCCTGGGGTTATTTTGGCCAAAGTCTAGGACCTGACACTTGATCTTGTTAAGCCACAAGCTCCTGGTCTAGTCCCATCTATCTAGCCTGGCCAGAGCCCTCTGATTTTCTCATAGAGTTTACAACTCTGATAACCTTTGGTACTTTTTAAATAGGATTGATTAGATTCTTGTAATGCTGGGACACATAAAAATACATATTATATCTTCAAATATGTAGGTTTTGATATTTTAATTGCAGGTTAAAAAATGTGCAGAAATGTCTGTAAAATTAATGAAGCCATCAGTCATAGACTATTAAAGGACATTTTTAGAGAATGGACATTTTAACAGGTATTTTTGCATCGGAATTAAAGTTTCTCAAATCATGACCAATGTGAAGCAATATATCTTTGATCTAACTTTCATAGAATAAATCAGTAACCACAAAAACATTCTCAGTTTTCAAGGCAGATTTTAACTGAAAAAAGAAGAAAATCACTAAAACCTTCTTTCAGAGAAAGCTTTATCTTCTCTACTGTGATTAATAATTAGTTCACTGCCATTGCCCTCTGGTAAGCATGACTTAAAATATATACTCCATATTATTTAGAGTTAACCCATTTCAATGTAAGTGTATTGGCATGACTTTTTATTGCTATACAATGTTTATCAGATCAAACATCAGTTAAGACTCCATGATCATAAATTAATCTCTTTACAAGTCAGTGTTAGAGGTGGTCTAGGCACTGAGTACATACATATATTTATGTGTGTATATATATATATATAACCCAATAATTCTGAGCATTCTAAAATTTCCCAGACTCGGAACAAATTATTTGTTCAGCATATTAATACTGGAACTTGGTCAAATGCATCTTTGCACTCAGGCATCAGATGTGCATATGCACACAAAGTTTTGGAAATAAGGACTGAATGTTATATGCAAATATGAGAGTATCAATAGGCTATGATTTAATTATGGGCCAGTCATGAAGGCAATGACTTGTATGTGTAACCTTAATTTTGCCATTTTATGTCTTCTGAATGTAAAGCTATACAGGCTTATTGCTTTTTTCTTTGCATATTGTATTAATAACATATGTAAATAAGAAAAAATGTGTTTAATGCATTAATTATTTTCAGCTTGCAAATTGTCCAATTTTTCATCATCCAAAATGCATAAGAAATATGAAAATATTTAGTAAATAGAGCCATTAACTTAACAGAAAACAAATCTTTATCACACCATGGAGCTCGTGAAGCTCTCAGTATGTAGAATTCCTCTGTTAACACTGATGCATTTTAGACTACTAGTACATCTGATAGAACAGGGATTGTAGTCAATCGCAGCAGCCGAATCAAAAAGTATTTTGCAATTACATTGGTTAAGTATTTTTCCTATGTATTCATCAGTATATTTTCCTTTTCTTTTACTTAAAAATAATTTATAAAAAAAGAAATTTTTTTGCCTTTCTCAGCAAAACATGAAATTTGTCATACTTCTGAAGAGCTTCCTGCAGTTGGGGGTAATAATGCATTCTGATTTTTAAAAATATGTGAGCCATGAGCTACTCTAAAAATGTAATTTTATAATTATCCAATTAGATAAAGGTAAAGAAAAAAGGTAACAATATAGCCTGATATAGGTCTAGATGTCACTCATATAAAATGCTCAATTAAAAGCACAGTTAATAAATACAAAAGTAGACCACACTGGGAAAATATAAACCATGTGTTGTTGATGTATTGAAAGTGTGGCACAGCCTCTCCTTCAGTAGCTACATGGCTGTTTTTGTTAGCTGAAGGGCTGAAAATAATCAGTATGTATACACTGAGTTGGGCTGACCCTAGCCAACAGCCAAACATCCATCCATGTTCTTCCTCCCTCCCTCCCTCCCTCCCTCCCTTGTCCTGCAGGTTGAAAAAAAATGTATAGGGAAGGCAAGAAGACTCATGGATCGGGGTAAAATTTAACAGCAAAAACCGTGTGCAGAAGTAAACCAAAACAAGGAAATCCTCCACCACTTCCCATTAGCAGGCAGATGTGCCACTTCCCGGAAAGCAGGGCCACAACATAGATAACAGTTGCTTGGGAGCACAAGCACCGTAACCATGAATGTCTTCTCTTCCTCCTTTTTCCCTGAGCTTGTATTGCTGAGCTTGATGTCATGTAGTATGGAACATCCCTTTGGTTAATTTGAGTCAGTTACCCTGCAGACACTTCCTCCCAACCTCTAGTCTGACCTCAGCTTACTTGCTAAAAAGAGTCGTGGTGATGGAGAACCAGAGCTGTGCAAGAACTCTTCAGAAATGGTCTAAACACTGGGGTATTATCACCTCTCTCTTAGCCACAGATACAAAGCACAGCACCGCAAGGGCTGCTATAAAGAAAATCAAATCCATTCCAGACAGACCCAGTAAACTCATGAGTGAGGTGGGAAAGGGCAGAAACATTTTTCCCCATATGCTTCAAGTCAACGTTCCATGTCATTTCAAGGGAGTTTAACTAAGAAGGATGGATCTTTTGAACCATCTTTGTCTATTTAGTCTCAGTCTAAACCACAGCTAATAAACAAATTACTTACACAAGGCTCTAGCTACTTCAGTCTTTCAGTCAGCATTGGTCACTAAGTGAGTAATGCTGAGTACGCCATGTTCCAGGCATGGCCTAGCACCCCAAAAGTAAAGAATGAAGAAGCAGCTGGCTTCATATGTTTTTTACTAGGCAGAGATGGAGAATGTCAGCAAAATATTTTATTTTGGGTTTTATTTCATTTTTTTATTAGTATTTAAATGTAAAATGAAAATATTTATGTACTAAAAGATGACAAAAAACTTCCAATTAATTATTTGTTTCCATATTACATATGGAGTCTTCCCAATAGGGTTCTAATAATTTTATTAAATACTAGCTGTATTTTTCTTATTGTGAAGCTTTCCATCAGATAAATAAGGTTGCATTTAAACTATAAAATGGATTTTATGTGTAAAGAATATATACTGCACTGAAGACTAATTCAGAATTAGGATAAACTTTTCTTTCATAGCCAAATCCTTCATATATTAGGTCTAGCATAATAGGAGCTTGTCCTGTGTTTTAGATATCATATTTAAGGTTTTTGTCTACAATCCAACCAAATGGAATCTCTTTTAGTGATGGAGCTAAATTATTAATTCTAACTCACCAGTTCTCAATGTTTTGGAAGGTTAAATCTCGTTTTTTAAAATAAAATTCCATATTCTCATTTAGAACTTAATTTTTTATTTAAAAACATTTTTGCTGACTGCAACACTATTTTTAAAAACTTCTTATGACACCCGAAATCTTGTTTATAGGTGGTCTTTAGGTCCCTATCACAACAGAGTATTAATAAAATTCTTAAAATTAGATCAGACTGAAAAGTTTAGTTCTATCTTCATGTTTCCATTTATCAGCAAGTATTGAAATATTAGCCACAATGAACTTTTCAATGCTTGTCATAAAATAGATATTTTCCCTTAACTGGATATTTGGTGAAGGGTAAAAAGTAATGACTGCATTTCTCCTACTTTGCCTGACAAATAGCTAGTTTACTCTAGCAGATAACTGAATATTAAAATCTATTAGTCGTGGAGATGAAAGTATCACATTCCTTGCCCAATCTCAGATATTCCAGACTTGAATGATAATTTTAAAAGACCAACACAAATCTAATAATTGGATTTTGTACACATAAAAACACATGCTGAGATCAGCCTTCTCAGGGAATCCCATGGAGGTGGCAGGAAAAAACAAGGTATTTCTCACCTCTTTTTCTTTCGTTTCTTACAGACTCATGCAGCTAACCAGATAGTTTAGCTCATTTCTACCTAACACAGACACCAACTGATTCCCCCTCCCACCTGCCACCCTGAGAAATACTGTATACAGCACAGTATATAGTATGCAGCGTATATATCATAAAGAGTGTATGGTATATAAAAAGTTCTTATTATATGCTCTCCCCTTTGGAGAGCAATGTGGTGACTGGTTATTTTCCGTATGAAATATGAGGTGAATTACTTTTCTTGCATGTCCTAAAGATGGCAGTGTGTCTCCCACATTGAGATTTAATACACAAATGAAGTACGTGGTGTGTGTATTGGGTTTGCATGGCCAAGCTTTGATGGGGGGGGCTACAGGGGTGGCTACTGTGAGGAGCTGCTGGAAGCTTCCTCCGTGTCTGTCTGGCAGAGCCAATCCTTGGCGGCTCCAAAGATGGATGTGTTGCTGGACAAGACTGGGCCAATTAGGAATGATGGCAATGCGTCTGTGATAACATATTTAAGAAAGAAAAAAAGTCATTGTGCAGATTCAGCTGCAACCAGAGAACAGCAGAGTGAGGACATGTGAGAGGAACAGCTCTGAAGACTCCAAGGTCAGTGCAGGAGTGGCGGGGCAGAAGTCTCTCCAAGCAGCAGAGCTGAGATTCAGCTGCAGCCCCTGGTGCAGACCATGGTGAGGCAGCTGTGCCCCTGCAGCCCATGGAGATCCACAGAGATGCTGAGATCCACCTGCAGCCCATGAAGGAGATCCACACTGTAGGAGGTGGATACCTGAGAGGAGGCTGTGACCCCATGGGAGGCCTGTCGAGAGAGGAGCCCATGCTGGAGCAGCCTGTTCTTGAAGGACTGCATCCCATAGGGGACCCACTCAGCAACAGTTTGGAGAGAACTGTTGCCCATGGGATGAACTCATGTTGGAGAAGTACATGCAGAACTGCCCCCTGTGGGAGGGACCCCACGCTGGAGCAGGGTAAGGACTCCTCTTCCTGAGCAGTGGCAAAAACTTTTGATAAACTGACCATAACCCCAGTTGCCTGCACCTCTGGGAGAGAGGATGTAGAGATGTGAAGGATGGAGAGGTGGGGTGAAGGGATTATTTAGGGTTTTATTTTACTTCTCATTATCTTGCTCTGATTTTGTTAACAATAAATTCAATTAATATCTCTAATTTGAGCTTGTTTTGCCCATCACAGTATTTGGTGAGTGATCTCTCCTGGCCTTTATCTCAACTCATGAACCGTTCATTATATTTTCTCTCCCCTACCCAGCTGTGGAGGGGAGTAAGAGAGTGATTTGTTGGGTGCCTGGTATCCAGCCAGGGTCAACCCACTACAGGCGAGTCAGCACGAGAAAAAGACACCTTGAAGCCAAACAAAGACTGTATTTGGTATTCTGATTCACTCAGTGGCTTGGGCACTGAGAGAGATTAAAGTGTGCTGAAGTCTTCAGCTATGAAATGAAAGGACTCCTAGGTCTGTATCATTACAGTAAGCTGTCTGCATTCTTTGTTATTAGTTTGATCTTGTAAGTGAGAAAATTTAGTCAATGTATGTTATTCTAAACTGAGTATTTATTGTTTGTTCTTTGTTTTGGTCACTACATATAGTGACTATATATAAATATGACTGTTTATATACTTTGTCTACCTTTGCAAGTGGATATTGCTCTGTATTCCTAACATGGAGAATGAACTGATTGGAATGTAGTGTCTTATAATGATAGCAGTGCAGTTAAAATGAACACAAAAAGGAATCGTCCCTTGCTTCTGGATCCATTATTTCAAAAAGCAGTCAATCCAGTATTACGTTTGCCACAGCCACTGCAGAAGTCTGCTTTTTTCCCCGTCTTAGCAACAGATGACTGCACAGCTAATCAATAAAAGTTTCAGAATATAGACTGAAGAACAGTCCCACTAAAAGTTAAATATATTTATTCTGCTAGAAAATAGAGGTCTTTACCAATGAGCATGTGCATGATGAAAAAAAGTTTACCCTTCCAAACCAAGCTTGTCATCTAAGATCTGAAAAAATCCCCAAATAATTACAAGCTGAGCTACATAATCCTAGATTTCTTGGTCTAGAATCAAGATAAATACAAAATGAACATATTTGGTAGTACTGGGGGAAGGTGGGGGAGTTGTTTTCTTTTATATTTGTTAATATTCCATCTAAACTCTTTTTGCTTTAACACATGACCTTGTCACCAGACTCTTCTGTTGCCTGTACCTTTTCTCACCCTGTTTTCAAAATAGAAACTTTCTCAGTTTATTTATTCAAATTACTGGGGATGCAAATCTCTATTTCACAAATCATGTACTTTATCACAAAATCAGCTAAGGGACTCAGAAAAACATAATTGGAAGCAAATTAACTTCTGCAGCCAAGTTTCTATAGGACTACAAATTGAAGGGCAGACCCTTCAAAATATTTGAGGGCAAGCCAGCCATCCAGAGGGACTTAACTAGGCCAAAGGAATGAGCCGCAAGGATTGCAAGTGGATTACAAGCTGGGTATGAGCCAGCAGTGTACCCTGGCACTAAGGAAGGTCAAGAGCAACCCAGGCTGCAGTAACAGGAACGTAGGCAGTAGATCATGGAGAGTTCCATAGCACTTGTGAGACCACATTTAGATTCCTGCATCCAGTTTTGGGGGGCCCTGACAGAGAAAATACATTTATAAACATGGGTGAATTTGGTGGAAGGTCACCATGCTGGTCAGGGACTGGAGAACCTGCCCTTTGAGGAGAAGCTACTGAAGCTGGGCTTGTTCAGCCTGGAGAAAAGACAACAGCAGGATCTAACAGCAGCCCTCTCTCCAGCTAGGGAGAATGTTATTAAGAAGACCTTACGAAGACAGAGGGAGGGTCTCTACATTGGTGCATGGTGAGAAAATGGGAAATAACAGTCATACATTGAAACATGAGAAATTGAGCCTGGGTATAAAGAGAAACCTTTCTCTATGAGAACAGGCACTAGAAGAGGCTTCCAGAAGATCCGTGCAATCTTTATCCTTGAAGGTTTTTGAGACTTAGACAGATCAAACCCTAAGCAGCCTAATCTGACCTCACAGATAACTGTGTTTTGGGAATCCTGAGGCCCTACCCAACTTGAATTTTCCCATGAACCTATGTTATTTCCAGCATTTGCTCCAGAACACATTAAAGGAATAGATCCTTCTAGTTCTATGTTAGGAGGAAAAAGAAGTAGGCTTTAGAATGATTGTTTGCATCCTCTCTGTGAGATGAATTGCAATATCATTGCAGAATAAAATGTAGCTGTTCATCATATTGCTGAGGTTGTATGACAGACCGTTCTTCTTTCTGATTGGTGGAATAAATTTAGGGGTTAATTTAACACCACAGAGCCTGGATAAAATTCTACCTCGTGGAAATGCGATTCCAAATTCCCCATTGACTTCAATGGAATATTAGTTTATTTTTCACATCTAAATTATTATAATTGAGGTAGAGTCCAACTGAGAAACCTAAATATGAGAACAATTCTAACCTGTATTTCCCCACAGTTTATGTATGCATGATGTGCACTGCAAATGACCTTATAAAACATTAAGAATATTTTATTCTTGATGGAAAAACTTTAGAAAAGCAGTTATTTAAAGAGTGGGGGGGTGTTTTGTGCAAACAGGTTACTTTCTTCATTCCTGTATTTCTGTAAAATTACATAACTGTTCTCTATTCTATATTTGTAAAAATACCACAATAAATACACACAGAACATCTTCTGCTTTAGGTCTCATTCTTGAAACCAAGTGATTTGAGAATCTGTGTAAGATTTTAGGTACTATTTGTAAATACCTAAATCTTCCAAAAAATATTTTAGTACTTTCATGACTTTGAAGCTCATGCAATTATTTTAGGATATAAAACATTTTGCATGCTCGTCATGGCAAAGCTATCTATGTCAGAGTCAATGCTTATTTTCACCTTCTAAATATAGTTTGTAACACAATCACAGCGAACAGATAACAACGGTTACAGAACAAATAGCAAGCATAATTTACTTTCTTCTCAAAGCCTTACTGTGATTATTCAATCATTGCAAAAAATGTGATGTCTCCATTTACTCTACAATTACATCATAAGGCAAACAAGAAAGTTTCCATATTAAAATACTTATCATTAATAGTTCTATTACTCAGTCCATTTATAACAGACTTGGAATGAAGTAAAATATTTTTTGAAAAATTGTTTATTTTCAGAAATTATCTTTGAGAACATGGTTTGACTGAACTGTCAGCAGCAGTTCCAGATCTCCATTCATACCTTCAAGCTCTGACCTGTCTTTAAAAGAGATAGGATGATTTAAATTGCAGTGGTGTTTTTGGCTAGTACTGAATATCTAATAAAATCCTTAAAAGCCTATGCTCTGAATAAATCTAAATGCTGCTGATATTATTTTTCTCTTGTTTCTGCCATGTTTTGACTGAGAATAATGATAAAAAAAAATTTCAAAAAATATTTATATGTTATTAAAAATAACAAAAAACCAACTAAACTCCAGGTCACCACTACCTAGAAAGCTGAAACCAATTAAGAAGATCAAAGGGTGTTAGATTGCCCAGACAATTATCATCACTGCTGTTCAAAGATAAGGGTATGGTGCCATGGGATAGGACAAGTATTTCAGATAACTCTAGACATCAAGAAAGATTCTTCCTTGAAGATAAAAGGACCTATTTTACAAATATACATGAATATATAAATACTTTAAACATAAAGATTAGTTCTGTTAAAACATATAATTTCAAAGAATTTCAGAGCATATGTTGTAATACTGTTGAAGACAAAACCACTGAGATTTTCTCTGTTCTCTTTCACCCCTTTCCAGTTCACCCAACAGTCCCTATTACCATGTTGCCTTTACTCATTTACTCATTCACAGAAAAATAAAGTCCAAGCCCTCCAAATCAGTTGGGTATGGTGGGAGAGAGGCTGAGAGAGTTAGGGTTCTTCAGCCTGGAGAAAAGAAGGTTCTGGGAAGACATTATTGTGGCCTTTCAATAATTCAAGGTGGCTTTTAAGAAAGATGGGGACAGACTATATAGTAGGACCTGTAGTGATGGGGTAGTGGTTTTAAACGAAAAGAGTTTAGATATAAGGAGGAAAATATCAATAATGAGGGTGATGAAAAACTGGAACAGTTCTATTTCTTCAACTTGTATTCAACATAACTTGAAAATTCTAAATAAAGTCAAAATAAGATGATTTCCAGATTCTTTGTGAAATTGTTTTTGGGGAAAAAAAAAGGAACCAAAGACGACCAAAGAAAAATAAAGCAGAAATTCTGTATTATCTTTCTCCTTACCCTCTCCTTGCACATATTACATTTTTATTTGCCATCTGATATTTTCATTGGGACCCAAAGATCTGATTCCAGATATCAGTCAAAAAAAGACATACAAAAGTCTAATTCTCCTTTCATGTTCATCAGTGCAGTGAATGTTCTTATATTAAATGATGCATTTGCTACCTATGCAGTATCTTCTTTTAGATAAATGTTGCATTTGTCCCTAGATGTGGTAGATTGAATCATTTTTGCTTTACATAATTTTGCAACATATACAAAGTGAAAATCTTTCTTCTTGCTGGCAATTCTTCCAAATATTGATACCACAAATACTGTGCAATACAAATACACATCATCACAGTTCACTAAAATCACATCAAAGGTTCCTGTGAATTTACAGTCCAAAGATATTATAAAAGAAAAAAGATAAATATATGTCCCTGCACCCTCACCCCCTTCCTGGAAACACAAAGGAAAAAAGCTGTTTGACTTTGGTAGTTCTTACCTTGAAAATCTGCAGGGTATGCTTCAACACTTTATTTTTTATGAATCTTTTGCCCAGCACTCTACCAGGTAATTATGACTCCAGAGGATTCATGTTATTTTAGTACTCTGTTCATAAGAAAGGATTCTAAGGATCTATGGATCTTTAAACAGCAGTAGAGTACAGAAAAGACACCTGATTCATAAAGAAGTCGAGCACAAACTTAACCAAATGCTTTCAAACTCTTGGAAAGGCCTTCAGAAGTTAAATCTGAGAATAAGAAAAAAAAACCCCAACTCCCCATTCTTTATTAGTACAAAAGTTTTAGACCATCACTATTAACTATTACACATATTTATATTCATGTGAAGAATGAATTGTAGAAAGCATGCACAAATTTTCTGGATTTTAAAAACTTCAGTATTCTATACCAGTCCATAAGCCTTAAACTGATAACAATGAATGTGTGTACAAAAATAAAGAAAAACACACACCAAGGCGCAATTTCTCTTACATTAAGGTATGATCCACTTTAGCAGTCTAACAACCAGTTTGGCCAAGTCTGTGAGTGAGTGGCTTTGACCAACCTGTGGGTGTCATTGATGAAAAAAAAGGAGTGAAGAGAGAAGAATGTGTTCTCAAAGAGCCATCTCAGCTTCCTGAGACGTGTATCTTAGTATATGATGAATGATGTAAAAATTGTCTTTTTTATCCTGATGGAATGCATACATTCATGCATACATACATACACACATAGACATAAGAGTTCAGTCTTCCATTTATAATACTAGGAAAGCTTCCATTTCACAGCTGGGACTCACAGCATATGCAGAAATCATATTATTTCCATTCTTTTCTATCGTATGAATGGCTTTTAGCTGTAAAAAGATATTTTTCATAGATATCTCTTATATTATCATCTTCATACGCACCAGGTACAAAGACCCACATATGTAAACAGGTGTCCCCACTGACCATGAGACCAACGATCTGATTTGGACTTCTTGGCCACTTTAATAATGAACTCCCAGACTTCATTCTCTCCAGTATCCAACACAGATTTATAAACATTTCAATACAATGGCTCCTAGGCCTCTTACCCTATTTGTCAACTACCATGGTGTGGATTTTACTGGGGAACATGCACTGATATCTACCTATGCAGCATGTACATACTCTGATCTCTGGCACCACAGACGTGCAAGGTCTCTGACCTGTGGTCTCTTACCTGGCACTGACTCAGACACCCATACATGCATGTGCATACACAAAAGAGATCCCTTAATCCAGGAAAACAGGTAGTATTGGAGGACAGATTGTGATGAAAGGTGCGGGCATGGCCAGACAAGCATTCTGATCAGCAACGTTTACGTGCAGCCCAATCCCTTTTATCTCCTTATCCATGTGTTTCACCATGTGTATTCTTCCCCAAACCACTTTGATCCCTCCTTCACTCCATCATTAGTTTATCCTGTAAACATCCTACAATAAGTCTTATGCAATCCCAGGAGGGCCTTCCCTTGCATCTCATAAAATATCCCACACTTCCAGGAAGTGACCACCCTCAATTTGAAAAGAGACCCTCAGAGCTGCTCCCTTTCATTCACCCTGTGAGTCTCATTTCCAGCCCAGGGGGATCTTGGCTCCAATGTGACTGACACACTATTACTCTGATTAGGTTTTTGGGTTTCTTTGACCTGCTATTGTTCTTTTGCATATTTGTAGGGTTTGGGTTTTAGCGGTTTTGTTTGGGTTTTTTTGATGTTGTTTATGTATATAAGTCTTTAATCACACAACCAAACAGAAATAGTTCACTTTATAAATATTATTTTGAATAAACATATTGAGGTAGTTTCCTTTGTAAGCTATTAAATTTGATCAAAAGCATCATACATTGAAAAGATTCAAAATAAGTAAAATAATTTGAGTTAACGACAAAAACCTCTTTGGAAATGTATTATGGTTTCTTTGTTCTTAATTTTCATTGTTGAAAGAAAAATCCCAAACAACCAAACATTTTAGATATTTAGTCATTGAATAATTTAGTCATTTGTGCAATGACTGTTGCACAAATTACAACATGAAAATACTGATAATACACAATGAATTTAGGCACACAAACAGTCACACAGATTTCAGTAATACTAATGTACTTAATACACTGAAATTAAGTGAAGTATCTTCTAGTGAATGTTTTTATTGCATTACTAAATATTTTTCCAGTGTGTCATATCACATGCAACTTTTTTACTGGTGATCTAGATTAATAATTCTCTGAAAGGGTGAACACAAGGATTTACTCTCATATATTTTGGATTATTAATACAAAAAAAATGGTGAACATTATATGCCATATCTATAGAAGATAATGTCCTTTAAAATCATCTCTATGGACAACATAGCGTCTGCAACAAACCTTAACTATTAACAAAGAAGGCTGTTGATGTCAAAAGACGATTCCAATGACATCTCTTTTTTAAAGAGGCATTTATCTGAGTTGTCATTTCATAAATGCAAGACTTAAAAATTGAAGTTTTGCAAATATGTTTTCCTCCTCTTTTTTCATAGTCATCTTCAAAGAAACAAATAACAACTCTAACAACGCAGAAACAGAAAAATATTGACAACATATAGAGGCAGCAAAGGTCACTGTGCTGAATACAATATTAGCTAAATTTAATAGAAACTGGCAAGCCAATTTTAAACCAGTAAGGAGCAAACTGGTACATTTCATATTGATGATTCCCTTTTTTATTCCATATTGAGCCATACTTATTTGAAAAGCCCCTTTTCATTTGAACACTTTGGATAATGATCTGTTCTTTAATTCGTACCTGATCCTCCTCCCTGGAGTTAACATGAAGCTACTGGTCTTTAGGGTGTGTGGCTGGTTCTCATGTACCTCAGGGAATGTGATTTTTGCTGCTTCTTGTGAAAGAGGCAAGGCTTTACAGTGACTTAACAGCACCTGCAGAAAGACTGGAGCACCCAGAGGGACATTCCAAAACAGACAGTAAGAAGCTTTAGTACAACTATTTTGATGGCAGTATTAATGGTAGTCTTCTACAAAACCATTAGAGCATTGTCTAGACTATGAGTATATTCTTTGCTCCGTACATATGGTGTGTTCTCTTTTCCTGTACAATGGTTTTGAATGCAACACCAGTTACAATGTAAGGATCCTAAACAAGAAGAGACTTCTCAAGCCTAGAAGAAAGAAAGGATTGATGAAAGAAAGATGCTGTGAAAAAAGACCACTTTTTTTTTTTTTATGTGTGGGGCAGGAAAATACAGGACTAAAATAAAAATTCAAACAAAAAGATGTTTAAAAAAACTGCTGCTCATTCATTTAATCCTGATGAAAAGCATTAATTATGGACCTTTCTGTGAGATGATTCTGTTGTTTCAGCACAACAATAAAGTTTTTAATTGGCAGAAGGAAAGTCAATCAGCCTAGTGCTACTTAAAAATATAAAGCTAGTCTCAAAAATGAACACAGCTCTAGAAAACAGTTTTTTCTGGCTTAAAAAAATTGCAATTATTATGGTTATTTGTTTTTTCAAATGATCACATTTCACATAGAGTTCCAACTCTATTACGAAATAGTGTGCAAAGAGCAAAATGGTAAAATTATTCAAAAGGTTGCATACAAAATATAAATGTAAATATATATATGTATCTCTCGAAATGTTTTCCTTCCCAATCTATCACATTTATTAGGTATAATTCCAGGTAAAATTACTATTTTTAAAAAGGTGTTTTCTTCTTTGCTAGCTAATGAGTTACAAATTTTCTACTGGCTTTTATCATCCTTACTAACTTCTTGCTGCAAGGTACCAGGTATTTTTTCCCTCAGCAGACCTACCAACAATGTCTGTGCCAGAGAATTGCAAAAATTTACCTATGACCTTGCTTTTCAGAAATAAACAGTAAAGGGTCAAATCACAGTTTTTGAGGAGGAAACAGCTTAAAAGGAACACTGAGACAGAATTTTCTTACAGCAACATGTACTACAGAATCTCTTTTATAGAACACTGCACAGAACAGAAAATTATTTTCTTTTGTCATTGATCAGAATGCCACATTCAGCCTTTCAAATGCAGTGGACCTCAGTGGTTCAGGAAACTTGAAGCTGGTGTTAAGTGGTTAAATCCAGTTCGGGACTAGGTCCCTCCACTATTGACCTCAGTCTTTGGACTATGCAAAACTGAAGTATTTCAGCTGTCCAGTGGGAACATTTGTGAGTGCTTTTCTATGCCGAAGGAAAAAATGTACAATTGAATTGACTACAAAAGCAAATGGCAAAATAACTCAGCAAGAAGTTTTAAAACATAAATATGATATACAGTTCAAAGGGTGGCTTTACTTTTATTTCCATGTGGTTTTATTTTGTTGCTTGTAGAAGACATAAAAAATTACAGATGTTTTTAGGTTGAAGGTCTGCTATTTCTGTGAAAAAGCAACTGTAGCACAGCACTAGTATGACTTAAAAACTGAAATGTAAGATGAAATGGAACATTAGCAGACATTACAGTCTATAAAAACAAAAAGCTTATACTAATTTCTACCTTGAAATCTGTTTGCTTAGCAAGACTCTCTGCCAGGAACTATTATTTTATGTTTTGAATGACTGAGATCTTTAATGACAAGGTGACACAGTTTTGTCAATACAGCTGTTACTTTATTTCTTTCATTTGCATAACTACTAGGATTGCAAGGAAAAACCTAACATAGAAAAAACTAGTAGTTTGTAATAGAAAGTTGTTTGTAGGCATAAATAATTTCAGTTGCCCAGTGTCATGTAATGCTTTCTTATAAAAGTAAATAAATTATAAAGTGAAGACAAATGT